>JANHFT010007338.1:64002-76885 GCA_032467955.1 Pseudoxenodon macrops
AAATTTTGTGCTGATAAATAAATACAGGGAGACTAGTATAGATCTATTTCAAGCTATTTAGCTCTCATCAGCTAGCCAAAAGAGCTAAATAGCTTGAAATAGATCTATACTAGTCTATACTATACATTAAAAAATAGTTTGTCGTGAAAGCGACTGCCTGCATGGCCCCTGGATTGGGCCTGAAAGGCAAAAAGGAAGCAGTATGCTCCCTCCCATATGCCTTTTTGGGGCAATATTGTCTTAAATGTAGAGTTCTCTTCCTTTGGAAGAAATATATTAGTAACAAGAGATGGTTAGGGTCAGGAATGTGTAAGGTATGAATAAGAATTGTTTTTAGTTTCCACTAATAACCAATATCTGCCCTAGATTCATCAAATGCTCAACCAGCCCATGTAAACAGAGTTAGAAATCCCAATTGTTTATTTCATTTTCCAATATCCTTTTAGTTAAAAACGTTTTTTTTAAATATAAAAATGTTGTTCCCTAATAATATGTGAAATACTTCATGCCAAAAAAAACCCCACTCTCTCTGGAGAGAGATATGACCTAATAAGGGCTGGAGACAAGTGAGAGAATAAATACTATCTCTTTTGTTATTTGTATAGTCTTGTTTCTGACTTTTCTTCAATATTGCTGTCTGGTCTTTTCCACAAAAAAATTTCTTCAAATAAACTGGCTTCTAGATCCCAAAAATATTGTTACTACAATTCTGAGATGACTCACGGGACAGGCGATTATTATCTGACTGGTTGCTACTTCGAGCGCCAATGCCTGGATCATCCTTCGGAAACTGCTGTTCTTTACTGGCAACGATATCTGGTTTTGGTCGTCGTCCTAAGCAAGACAAAAATAATTAACCAAGGAGAATTATATTAAGTGGCTACTGATGTTACATAAACTTCACCACTCTGTGGGAATTTGCATTCCAAGGAATTACATTGCTTTAGTTACCATGAATATGGCAAGCTGAATGTTTTCTTTGTGAGGAAATGTTTTCACAGTTAACTTTTCCATTTTAAGTTTTCTTAAGAATATAACTGCATGGATGAATTTCTTTCTAGACAGAGACTTTGCATATGAAATGGGCATGGCATTAGAAGAAGTAAAATCATATTAGGGATTATAGCCAACCCAGAATTTGGTGACATAACATGTACACTCTAAAACACATCATTAAATAGCTGAAAAAATAAATATTTATAGAAAGAAAGCACAGATAACTAAATGCTAAAAGCAATTTAACATAGCTTTTTCCAATATGGAGTCCCAACCAACATTATTGCTGGGTCCATCACATATCAAGAGAACATCAGCCTGCAAAAGATTTCCTTAGTATCAGGACAAATCAATCACTTTATAACAACTGCATTCTAAAAGACAGTTATTCTTTACCAGTTCTGAAGGTCACCATGGCTGTCTGGCCCTCTCCAGCACAATTGTAAGCAGCCATCTCCACTTCATATAAACTTCCTGGATCCAATTTTGTTAGGCTCAAGTGATACTGGCTGGCAGGGAGATCTCGGATTATCCAGTTATCTGAAAAATTCATTACCTGTTTAAAAAAAAAAGATGAGCACAATAATCAGTAGGTGTGACAAGCTTTATGGCAGGTAAAGGGCTATTTAAAAAGTGTGCCTAAAATGGGATTTGTTTATTTATTAAATTGAATTGCAGAGACACATATCTCACAAACAAGCAACTCTGGGGGTGCACAACGGAATATATAGCACCTTTTTCAATATTTGACTAGCAAGCAATTATGGGCTTTGCATGTCTGGATGGCACCAAGTTGGTAACACCAAACTAATATTAAAAAAGTTAAAACTGATGTCTGAAAAGTTTAATAAGCTTGACTTAATGTAGAATAATCTCAATATTTGCAAGTCCAAGTTCGTAAAAAACTATCAGCAAATAGATCAGGAGAAGCAGAAACTAATGGTAGTTGATATTGGCAACATTATTATTAAAATGTTATCACAATATGCAATATACATTAATATTGTTAATAGTAATATTGGTAGTCAATGTTATTTGTATTTAAGACATAAGGCCATGGTTAAAAACTGAACTTTTGTACATTTTAGTATGGATGGTCTTCATTTAGCCTTGGACAGTGACCATTCACAGCTGCAACAGTGATGAAAAAGTAACTTTGTGACCAATTCCTCTATTTATGACCTTTACAATGTCTCTTTCTCTCTCTGTCGCATTTGCCAGTATAGTCAGTCAGCACTTATTATCCTGACCTATTTTTTTTTCTCTTCGCAGTGCAGAAATTGCCTAAATAAGGCATGTATTCCTGAGGTATTTTTCTTCTCTACATAGCACATCCCAAAAATGCGCACAGGGGAAATTAACAAGCTCAGTTCTGGGACCTTAATTAGTTGATCAGAACCTGCCAGCTGACTTGCATCTGGTTACCTAACAATGACAAGATCCTAATCAATTTCACACTGAAGGCTTTTTTTTTTTTTTGCTTCCTAAGCAGGAGCGCACTAGGCAAACAGCCAGCACTAGCGCATTCCTTTCTATGTGTATTTCCCATTGTGTGTCTGCTGACCATCTTGTAACCCCTTCCTCCCTAAATACAAACATCCTAGCACTGGGGTGAGCAATTTCCAAGGGCAGGAGAGTGGGGAAATGGGTTGTAAGATTAGCTCTTTTAACCAGTTTCCTCATGAATTGAGCTCCAGAAACCTTGTGTTGCTTGGGCTCACCTGGCTGTTTGGGGCATATTTGTAATGGAAATCATGAATAACCTTGAGGAAAGAAGACAGGAGATACTACCTAGGAAGCCATCAGACAAGAGAGCCTCTTTCCAACACTTCAGATTTCTTCTCTGCTGATTTGCATCTTCATTTACATTACTGTAAACCAGAGGTGGGTTCCTACCGGTTTTGACCGGTTCTACCGAGTAGGTAGTAGGCCGCTGGTGACATCACGGAGCCGGTTCTGTTGCTCCGTGGGTGCCGACATCTTTTTTGGGGATTTTTTTTTTGAATTTTACTGCGCATGCGCGCACACATGGAGTGCGCGCACACCCGCGTGAGGCGCACCCATGCGGCGTGGGAGGCAGCGAACCGCCGGCAAGGTAATTTTAGAACCCACCCCTGCTGTAAACACATGGTGTTTCTTTATGTTAATACTCACAATGAACTCCCTCCTGTCCACAACCTTTAGCACCAGTGCACAGGACAAGTCTTCTGTCCATTATAAAAGGAAGAAAAGGCTAAAGCTACATAAGCAGGCAAAAAAAAAAAAGATATGGAGCTTTCCATGGAAACTGTAAATTGATATTGCTGTTAATACAGATGTCATATAAAAAAATGAATTGGAATATGCTAACCTTGCGATACTTTACAATGTAGTAGAGAATAGGTGTTTTGTTATCATGTCGTGGTCGCCACAACAATTCATATCCATCAGTTTTGGTAGTTCGAGGAGAGCTAAGTATGACTGGGGCCTCAGCTGGAGAAACCAGTTCTTTTGAGGTACACTGGACAGATGCTGCTGATGCTGTAGGTTTTGATTTCAAAAGAACAGCTTTTCCTTTTGGCATTTTTTCACTATTGGTAAACCTAGTAGAGGAGGTGGCAGATTGTGCTGAATCTCCAACAGGTCCCTGCATTGATATCTGACTTATTTCTGGAATATAAGAGGGAAGACAATGGCCATGTTTAGCACTTGCAAAACATACATTTTGGCAAATCCAGCCAATTTTTTTTACAATGGGCATCTCATCAGTCTCAATAATCAAGAATGAAACTTTAATGTCACATGAATCATCAGCAGGCATTAGAATATTTCCCCTTAATTTGATATTAATCAAAATCAGGAATGGAAACAGCAAGGAGCTTAACACTGAAAAAACAAAGAAATCAAAGGATTGGAAGGGACACTGAAGGTTTCACAGGTTTCACAAATGATCAAATCTTTGTTTGAAAAATTCCAGTGATGGGGCACCCACAACTCCAAGATACAGGCTGTTTTACTCTCTAACAGCTCTCACAGTCTTCCTATTTTGAGTTTGGAACTCTCTCTGGAAAACCTCTACCCACTGGAAAACTTCTACCCACTGGCTCTTGTCCTTCCCTAAACCACACCGTCTTCCCTATAACAGACCAAGTATTGGAAAACTATTATGTCTCCCCTTAGTCTTACAAGGAGAGATGGATTTCAGATGATTATTCTGTTACCTTAACTTCACTAGAGACTTACCTGGTTGGAAAACTCTCAACTGAATCGTAGCTTGTGCAGTCCCAACTTCATTTTCTGCCATACACTGGTATATTCCTTCATCCTCAGGCCCTACACTAGAAAGACGAAGAGCCTTACGAGAGAGTTGCATTCGATGGGTGGAAAAGAGGGGAACTGCATTGCGCAACCACACCACTGAAGGCTGCGGATTCCCTCGAACTCTGCAAGTAAACTTTGCACTTTGTCCCCAAGTGATGATCGCCTGGGCTAGTTCCATACTAACCTCTGGAGGTTCTGAGAAGGAGATACAATTATACTGCCAGTCAATTGGAGAATAATGAAAGAATATGAAATAGAGATCTCTATAAAGTATGGTGCTGGCAAAGTTGTACATAAAGATAAATAGTTTTTACTTTTACTTATAGACTTATGGCACTATTTCTCTGTCATGATTGCTTAAACTGTAATAGATTACTCAGTAATAAAATGTGATTTCAGACAATAGCCCCTATAGTTAAGCCTATATGAAATCAAGGGAATGAATGAGAGGTACCAGAGAAACCCTTCCTTCCCACTTTAATCCCCTCCAGCCAACAAACTGAGAAATTAGAAATGCTCTAAAAATTATAATGAAGTCGAATTCTGCATATTTAAGGCCAGAATTTCACATTTTGGAGAGGATGTTATGTCCAATGCTCTGCTCTGTACAGAAATCCAAATTAATGCATTATAAATGAAGAGCTTTTGTCTGAAATATATAAATATACAATCCATACAGCCATTAATAGAACAAAAATAGAAAAGAAGTTACAACTCTCCGCACCAAATACTTGAACATTGTAGAGAATGACATTTGCTGCAGCTTTCCTAACTCCATTGTCAGCCATACAGCTGTAAGTCCCCGAGTCTTCCTCACTGATTGCATCTATCAGAAGATTGCTGAGAAGAAACCTAGTTTTATTGTAACCAGAGACGCTGGAGCCATCTTTAGTCCAAGTAACACGTGGAGTTGGAATCCCACTAGCCACACATTCCAGAATGAGGCTTTGGCCCTTGGTGATTATGATGGTCTGGGCCTCTGTGGGATAAATTATGCGAGCAGCCTCAGCTGTTGAACCTAATGCAAAATCAGATAAAGCAAAGTAATTATAAAACAGCCAAAATAAATGGTTATCTCTTAAAAAAACATACTAAACAAAATGATAAAGTTTCAGCATCTTTGTCTTTAAAACTTTATCACTAAAGATCTAAATCTTGGACATTTTTTTTGCAAGTTACCAAAAAGAATCATTCGTAATATCATCAGCTTTTGTAACTTGGGTTGCAGAAAGGTGCCACATAATATTTCATGGACACTTCATAAAATTAAGATATTAATCTAGCACATATTACTTTAATTATCCTTTTTTGCTACTTGACATGTTTAAAAATTTCATTCAATTTCACTTCACAAAAATGATGTAAGGAAGATCAGGTAATGTTTCTAAATAGTCAACCAGATTTATTATTACTAGTATGTATATGGATCTAATTTAAAATCTAGTGATCAACACTCTTGCATTTTATCCCTTATGGCACACATCTTTCTAATCATTCATGCTTTTGTTTTCAGTGAATATACCTAATAGAAAACAAGAAACATATTACTATCAAAAGGGTGGAATAGGGAGTTTAGTGGTAAATCATCTACTACTTTCAAAGGTCTCTAGGTTCACTTCAGCCAGAGTAGCTACTGATGGCTTTTGCCAACATTTCTGTGATTAAAAAAAAAAATTACTACCTTAAAAGTTTGTGAACTTTTGAATGTCCAATATTTCTGCATAAATATGATTTAAAACCTGACCGCTACATAAATTCTAAATGAAGAGAATTCAATTAAACAAAGCAGTCAAGAACATTATACTTGTTCATTGATTAGTTGAGGAAAATTATCCAAAGTTACTTATTTCTGTGTGGTAGAAATATGTGAACCGTTGCTTCTAGTAATTGATACGGTATGTTCTACTAAGCAGCAATAACAGCAACTAAACATTTCTGATAACTATTGATCAATCCTGCACATCGGCTTGGAGGAATTTAAGTCCATTCCTCTTCACAGAACAGTTTTGACTCAAGGATGATGATGGACTTCCTCACATGAATGTCCTGCTCTGGGTCCTTCTACAACATTTCTATTGAATTAAGGTCAGGACTTCTAATCAGCCATCTCAATATTAACTTTCTTCTGCTTTAACGATTCTTTGGCTATACAACGTGAGTTCAGGAACCTCTAACCTGACATTTTCCTTTGGAATTGGCAGGTACAATTCAGAATTCATAGTTCTGTCTGATGGCAAGCCGTCCTGGTGAAGAGGTAGCAAAGCATGCCCAAATATGATACTGCTGCCATCATGCTTTACAGGTGGAGTGCAGTGTTTGCCTTTTGCCAAACAATGCTTTTGATTCAAGACAAAAAATTCTAATTCTATCCATCCACGATTTGTCCAATAGTGTTCTGGGTTTCCCACATAGTCTTTTGCAAACTATAGACAGACAACCATGTTCTTTTTAGAGAGTAATTGTTTTCTCCTTGCAGCCCTGCCATGCATACCATTCTTATTCAGTGTTCTAATGAGGGAGACCAAACACATGAACACAAGAAAGATATTTAGCTCTTTAGATATTACCCTGGTGGTTTGTAACCTAGCACCTTGCCTAGATCAAACCAAGTGCCTTGCTCTTGGTGTGGTTGTTGAACTCCTGGGAGGATGTTGTGTGGTTGTTGTGGTTGTTGAACTCCTGGGAGGGTAACAATTGTACTGAATTGCCTCCATTTGTATACAATATGCCTAACAATGGATTGGTAGAGTTCAAATAATTTTATAACCTTTTCCAGCATAGCGAACATCAACAACTGTTTATTATTTATTCTCAGAAATCTCCTTTGCTGAAGTCACACCACACTTCCAGCACACCTGTGTTGTGAAATCAGATTTTGATAGGGAATATTCAGAATTCTGTGATTTAAATAAGGCAGGACTTCCCACATTCACACCTGATTATCACCCCATTGTTTGAAACACCTGACTCTAATTTTACCTTCAAATCAGCTGATAGTCCTAGAGCAGGGCTGTCAAACTCAGTCATCACGGAGGCATCACATGACATATCGGGACTTTTCTCCCCTTTGCTAAAACAGGGGTGGGCATGGACAGCACATGACGTATCTGGCCCATGGACTGGGAGTTTGACAGCCCTGTCCTAGAGGTTCACATACTTTTGTCACACACAAAGATATCGTTTGGGATCATTTTCCTCAAAGTGAACAAGTATGTTTTGACTCATTTGTTTAACTGGGTTCTCTTTATCTAGTTTTACCTTTGCAGCCAAAAGATTTAGAAGCTACGACAGTTTCTGTTAGTTACTTTTTCTGGGAATAACTAGCCTAGGAATATTTCCTAAAAATCGCAGAAGCATCTTTATAATTTCTTTTTCTTAAGGGCAGACAACTGTATTTTGACAATCCAGGAACGCACAGTAAAATATAAGACATGATGTGATACTACAAGGAGCAACAAGAAGGGATAGAAATGGCTATAACTCACAGAAATACTTACAAAAATAAAGTGCAATCTTTAGAAACAGTCATGCTAAATGTAATAGACTTGCACACAAAAAACCATATGCAAATATGAGATAAAAAAAGAAGGTGAACAAATGAAGGCAGCCTACGCTGAATGCTACTGGAATCTTTACAGATTAGGGATGCCATCATTCAACAGTTTTGAACCAAGGAACCCAAATATTCAGAAATAATGTCTTACGTCTCACACGGAGTCTTTCACTAGACACAGATGTTTTTACTTCTTGGGTGACAGGGTTGTAGGCTGCACATTTGTAAGTTCCTTCATCATCCTGGCTGGCATTGACTATCTGAAGATTCCCAGATGGCATAATCAAGTAGTTGTCTATTAAGATAAAGAATTCACTCAGAACTGTTTTCTGAAAAAAGAAGCATTTCTACTTCACAAATTCCATGATATGGATAGAAATCAAAATCTTTTGGCTAGGTTTGCTGTAATTTCCAGCAAAAGTTAAGTTGTTTGACTTGCAAATCTCAGACAACAATAAATGGAGAAATATGGCTTAGAACTGGAACAAAGCAATCTATCACCTATTAAAATATGCTTATTTTAAAATGGATCATAGTGGAACCGTTCTCATACTACTGTGGCAATGTATAACTTTTGCCTCAAAGTCAACTAAAAGGAAAAGAACATGGGGAAAAATGCATAGAAACTTCCTAATGCCTTGAACTCCATAAAATATGAAGTTTCAGAAAGTTAATCTAATGTACATATCAACCACTTTGCAAATTTAAGATACATTGTGACCTTTTTTTGAAAAACAGGGTATCTAAATATATTTTAATTGGAATTATATTGATCTTTCTACCAGCCCTTACATCTGGCTGTGTGTATGTAGTTGTGCAGTTCAGCCAAGATGCGATTGGAACAGCTGTCAAATTCCCAACTTCAATATTTTCATATACACTTATTTCCAACTAAAATATTCCCTCCTGTTACCTGATATATCTGTTGTGGATTGGTGGAATGGAACAAAGTTTGGCTTAAAAATGACTCCATAATCAGTATTTAACATCTCTAAGATTCCTTATACCTTCCCTTGACATCAGACATAAGTATGATATGAATCACTCATTCCTAAAGTTTTCTTGCAATCAACTGTACTTTTTACAGGCTATATTTAACATCATGTTAATGTGATAAAGATAATAATAAAGTTATGAAATTGCTACTGGATAATAGACCAAAGTGTGTGTAGCCATGGAGTCTTGTGTATTATACCTAGAGTATCTTGTTAAAGCTCAGAAGAACTGCACAGATTAAAAAAAAAACATAGTGGGATGTTGAAATTGATTAGAACAGGGGGTCAGCAACCTGCGGCTCTGGAGCTGCTTGTGGCTCTTTCATTCCTCTGCTGTGGCTCCTTGTCAAAGAACTTCCGGTTGGGGGGGAAACAGGACATACCAGGAGGAGACTCTATGGCAAAGGGCAGGTTTTCCAGTCACCTCTATAATTGATAGGGTTTTCGGTTAGGACTGGTAGAGGAAAAAGGAAATGGTGCTAGGAGGAGACTCTGTGGTGGGGGAACCGGACTTCTGGTCGGCTCCAGAATTGAACGTGGGGCTTCCAGTTAGGATCTTCATGGCCCTTTTGAGTGTTTAAGGTTGCCGAGCCCTGGATTAGAAGAACAGAACTATCTTCCCTAATTTGGATGTCTTCAAATGCATTGACTTCCATAGCCAGCATGTCACTGCTTAGAATTTTGAAAACTGAAATCCTCTTATTTGTAGGTTGTCTGGGCTGAAGTAGGATAAAATAAGCATGATTAATTCAGTTGTTTCTCTTTCCACCATCAATCAAAGCTCACCTCTAGAGGCCTCCAACCATTCTTGCTTCACACTGTAGCGAACCTGGGCTTTTGGATGGCTTTCAGGGAGGTCACATGCAATCACAGCTGTATTTCCCTCATCAACTTCTATTACATGCTGACCATCATATTTAAAGTCTTTGAGATCTATTAAAATTACAGTAAAATTTTAGAAGAAACAAGGAGTTCTAAACGTAGAACATATATATATATATTCAAAGCACTGTAACTATAATTATTGAATAAACGTTTCCAAAAATATACTTAATTTAATGCAGGGAATCCAAAGTCATTGTCTATGCATATTTTTCCAATAAAACAGATACATATTTTTGGAGACAGCAAAATGCTGTGATATATATTAAGTAGTTATTATGCCTTAATGATCTCAACTGGTGCCTTTTTTTTAATTTAGAAAACTTTAGTAGAACACATTCTTCTCCTAAGGATTATAAAATAGAATATGCAAATATTCTGAAATGCTTCAAGCATATAATTTGGTGACACCGCCATCTTTTTTTAATTATTTTTTTTGTGGGGGGGAATTTTTTTGGTTTTTTATTTTCTTCTGCGCATGCGAAGAAGTTGAGTTTCCAGCACTGCGCATGCATCACTATCTTGTTTTAGGCCTTTTTTGGGGGGGATTTTTCTTTTTTTTTCCTACTGCGCATGTGCACGCCCATGTGGCGTGGGAGGCAGCGAACCAGCGGTGAGGTAAGTTAGAACCTACCCCTGATCTTAAATAGCTCACTAGCCCACATTGGTTTTGTCTGGTAACAACACTTAACTGAATATTAATAAAATCAAGAGCTCAAAAAGAAATACTATTTCTATATGAGGGCCAAATATTTCCTGTACTGGCCTTCTGAAGTCTGTTTGGAATTTTTAGGTTCTATATAACTTCCCAGAACTTTGCCTGCAGCTGTAGGGTTTAAGCATACTGAACATTAATCTGAAGATTAAATGATAATTCTTTGGTTGAATGTTGCCATATGCTAGTTATATATTTAGAACAGGAGAATGTAAGTTCAAAAAAGTTTGGAGAAACATGCTATAAACAGAACTTCGTGCAAAACGACAGTTTCTCCATGTTCCAAATTGAAATCATAGGATTACCAGCTTCAAAGCACTTTATATTTTAATATTAGTTACACTAAAAAGAAACACCGTATCAGTTGTTTCCTTACTTTATCACTGTGAAAATAAAACTCAGTATTATTTAAGTTACCGTTTCTAAATCACAAGTTCTAATTTCCATTACGTATTCTGAAAACAAAGAATTCCTTCCAAAAATTAAACAATTTTAAAATCAGTAGTTTCTCCTTGTTTTTATAGCTGGAGAACCTGGCTCATTTGCTTGGAAATTTTATAACACTGAGTTAGACTCCCCTTCATATGCCTTGGAAAAATAATAAGGTGTTACTATCGCAAGTTGGACTAGCTCAGGGCAAGTATTTAGGGAGTTTGGACAACAGAAACCAGAAGAGACTGTAAGTCTCTATTGGCAGAATGGGAGAGTGGAAAAATTTGTTTTCATTCTCTGGGATTTATATCAGCTCTCCAGCAGTAAAAGACAGATCTGGCTCCAAGGTTCTCCCACCCACGCTCATGGAAAAGTGACATGAAATTTCTCAAACAGGCTAATTAAAGCAAGATTGCTTCAAAAACATTTTAAAATAAAAAACAGCTCCCTTGGCAGTATAGCAAAAAGCCTTCCAAAATGCAAAACGTATTAGCTGTCAGGAGACTATTTCAGTACTAGTGCCTGGATTCATGGAAAGAGGGAGGGGAAAGGCTTAACAAAGACATGAAAATGATTTGCAGCAAACATGTTTAATACTTTAAGAATGCCTTGGCATTGTACAGCTGAAAATAATTAATAAATACAAAACAAAAGAAGACGTTACAGGTAAACTTCAGTTAAAATAATTAATCCTTTAAAGTCAAATTTAGGAGGGAGAGCTGTTTCCATGGGATACTGCAGATAGATTAAAATTAATTCTCCTCTGCAAAAGTTTCCAATCTTCCTAATGTGAAAATGGTGTTTGGGAAGAGAAGGGTGCTGGAATTATTCTCTCGTTTCCCTTTTTTCAAGCCATAAAGTTTTAAAGAAGGGTAAGAGTGGAGAGTAAAAAAGTAAAGATAGGGCTTGGCTGCTCACAGCACACATTTCTCCGATCAACAACATCTGAGCTTGATTTTTTTTTTAAAAATGTCCATCCTGGTGGTCCAAATTCATCACAGTGATAGTTGAACCCTACAACTATTGTGAAGGCTTCAGAATTACTGGCAAAAAAATGAGGAGGGGAAAAAAACCCAATTTGTTTTCTTTTTAAGTACCGGTATTTGAATCCATGAGAAAAGAGAACAGTTCCAGAGTTTTGCAATACAATTTGAAAGCTTTCTTTGCAAAAGAAAATTTAAATTTTTGCAATTTGAAGACATTTGTGGGTCTAGAAAGAGAAAACAATAAATAATAAAACAATCTTAAAAGTATAAAATAAACTCCTATAATGTAATGATGTCTTCAGTTCTCCTTTCCCCCCTCCAAATAGCTTGTTAGTACAATAGAGATTTTTTTGAGATGTGCAGGCCCATAGGAAAGTATCTGCCTAACCACTACTAAGCATACAAAAAGCATAATTCTTATTCTAAAGGAAACCATCTGGAGCATCACAGATTATAATTTTAAGGTAAACTTCTTTAAAAGCAGGAGAAACACATGAAGAAGTCTTTAAATTACAGAATTGGAAAGAACCAATTAGGTCATTGAGTCCAATCACTTGCCCCGCCCAAGAATCAAAATTAAAACATACACAACCGATAACTGTGTAGCTTCTACCTGTACAGATTCCGTAAAATCAAACCTATGTGGGTAATTGGTTCTACAATTAAATGCTGTTCATTATTTGGAAATGTTACTCATCACTTAATTGGAATCAGCCTTCCTATAATTAAAATTCATTATTTTATGACCTGACTTCTGGGATCAGAGAAAATATAGATCATATCATTTCAGATATGTTACCATATCCCTCTCCATAGTAACATCTGTAGCAAACACATGAAATATTCTTTGGCAGAAAAAGGTGAAACATCCATTCCCAAGTGAAAACTGTGATTATGTATTTTAATCATGGCCTCATCCAGAGGTGGGTTCCTACTGGTTTTATCTGGTTCTATAGAGTAGGTAGTAACTCCACAGTGACGTCATGGAGCCAGTTCTGTCAGTGGCTCCATAGGTGCCGCCATC
>JANHFT010007338.1:89387-100649 GCA_032467955.1 Pseudoxenodon macrops
TTTGTGAAAAATGGGCCATTTTTTTGCAAAAACAGGATCGTTTTTGCCTTCCCCCAGCCCACAGAAGCACTCTGCAGGTTTCCCAAACCCTCTGCATGCCCCATTTTTTGCAAAAAACAGGTGCAAAACGGGGCCGTTTTTGCAAAAAATGGGGTGCACAGAGGGTTTGGGAGGCCTGCAAACTGTTTCTGAGGACTGGGGGAAGGAAAAAATGCTCCCGTTTTTGTGAAAAACAGTCAAAAAATGCACTGTTTTTTGCAAAAATTGGGGCATTTTTGTTTCCCCCCAGCTGCCATAAGCAGTCTGTAGGCCTCACAAACTCTCTGTGCACCCCATTTTTCACAAAAACGAGTGAAAAACAGGCCCGTTTTTGCAAAAAACAGGGTGCACAGAGGGCTTGGGAGGCCTGCAGTGTGGTCCTGGGGCCGGGAAGGAGAAAAATCTTTTTTTTCTTATTTATCTCTTGGAAATCTTGGTGCGTCTTATATACCAGTGTGCCTTATAGTCCAAAAAATAGGGTAGTTATTGGATCATTATTATAACTTCATGCAAATATTTAAAACTGTATTCATCCACACTGGACAACCAGATTCATAGTACTTTTGAATTAGATAAATGTGTTTGGTTGCTAACCCAGGAGTTCATTCAGTAATTACTGAATGTAAACAAATTAATCATAGGTAGGCAGAATAGTCAGTTTACTGGAAGTTGATAAGAATTATGACTAAGGAATAGGCAGTGCATGCAGTGGTAGAAACTCATAAAGATCAAAACATAAAACCATAGTTCTTTAAAAATTGTAAACAAAAATTGCAAATAAAATCAAGGACCCAAAAATGCATCGGCTACATAGACTAAAAAATAATAATAGGGGAAATAATCACTCACCCAAATTTGTAATGCAGTTAGCAGATGTCAAAAGCAAACACGCAATAGCAATAAGTAGTCTTTCCCCCTCTGGTATCATTGTCATCCCACGCAGAGGAATATGGACCAAAAAATACCAACCGGAGTTCCCATATGCTATCACAGAGCACTTAATAATAGAAATTCAACTTCATGCATCAACCTGAATAGGAAAGGAAGAGATAAAATAAAACAATATATTAAATAAAATGTAGTAGAATGGTACTGCTGACCACAACTTGCGTGTGGTCTTCCAGTGTCCTTCCAAATACACTGCCAATTTGAAATATGATTTGGAATACAATGAAAGGAAACAGTAGTTAACAATATAAGAATTAATAATCAACTATATTTAATCTAATCATTATATATAGAATGTGTGTGTGCTTTAACCCCCTCCAAAACACCTTTTCCATTTCAGTACAAACAGATGCATATCTCTGGTTGAAGTCATGATTAAACATTAAAAAAAAAACTGGTCCCAACCAAGACAGCATGAAGTTGACAAAATGCATCATATCATAAATAAACTCCACTGCTTACATACTTGTATAAAATGTTATGACATAAATTTTGTCATTTGCCTCTTGTCCCTTCTATAGATACTCATGGTTCAATACAGATTCTTCAGAAGCTCTACTTATTTCTTTTCACTAAGGAAATGGATCTTTTAAAAAAAATAATCTCTTTTTTAACTAGTTACCAATCCATTAAAAAATTACAGTAGGTTATCCCGTTATCCCAAAGCTGCCAAATATACTTAAAATTCTTTAACGAAGAAATCTGTCAATTGTTTTTTTGAAAATTCAAGCATATAGTGCAAATAGGTCACCTCTATTGAGGTACCTGTTGAACTCTGAAAAAAACTAATACACTGTGAAGCAATATTTATCTTTCCAGAATCCATACTGATTTTCCTTCAGCAAGGCTCATTCTTCTACATGGCTAGTTCAAACCTTTAGCTGGCCAAACTGACTGGCGTATAATTTTTTTAATCTCCCCCTGAATTATTTTTTAAAGTTATTGTTGTTGTATTGCCTATCTTCCAAGTCTCCAACATTGACCATGATTTGAGGGTTAGATAATTTTTGCTAAAAGATCAGCAATTTCATATCTGAATTCTTTTAAGATCTGTTGAATGGATGCCAACAAGGCTTGGTGCTTTCTAACTATGTAGTATTTCAACTTGCTCTATAATATCTGCTCTTGTAAACTTAATTTGCTTTAACTGTTTTGATTCTCTCCCTGAGAAAGTCAACACAGGCCAGATATCTTCTCTAGTAAGGGCAAAAACAAATAGTTTATTCAATCACCTTATCCTGCTTGAATGCCTCTCTCACTTTTTTTTTGTCTAATTATTTCCCTGTCTGATTTGGAGGTATGTCAAAAGAAACACAGAATTGAATTTAGTGGGATTGCATGTGGTACAACAAGATGGACAGTATTTAGAATAAATAATACTGAGTAAAAATGTGAGGAACTGGTTACAATGATGTAGTTTCACCACACAGAAAAAAAAATGTATAAGCATCTAATTGCAAAAGGAAATATATGAAGGAAAATGAAGAGAGGCCAGGAATGTTGTGATTAAACTTCAAAGGTTAAAGAATAAAACAAAGACCTGATGTATCAATACAATGGAAGTAAAGATGGCTTATAGAATAGAAAATAATAGAAAAGCACAATGAATGTACAGTATTGGTGTTGTATCTAGTTAAATTCTTTTCTCTCCCCCTATCTCCTAGCTTTAATTTCTTTTGCACAATGTTGTTTATCCTGAAAAAGAATAGCATAACATTCAAAATTTGAAAAAGAAGAGCATGATGATTCTGATTTATAAGTACCATATTTTTTGGAGTATAAGACGCACTCCACCCCCAAAAGAGGCTGAAAAATTGGGTGAGCCTTATATTCCGAATGTAGCCCCGCCCATCCGCTGGCCCTCACCATTTGGCCTCCACGCGACCTCTTCTTGGCTGCAGCCATTGCCACAGACAATGGCTTGCATTTTTTGGCTCCGCGCCTCGTGGTTTTAGCCTCCAAATGCTCCATTTGAGAGCCATTCAAGACTGCAGTGATTGCCAAAGCACATCGCTGGCGATCACCACCTCCACGCATTGCGTTTTTGGCCTCTGCACATCGCATTTTAGGTCTCTGCATGTCCTATTTTTGGCCTCTGTCGTGTCAGGTTTTTGGGTGGTGATCGGTAGCAATGTGCTTAGGCGATCCCTGCAGCCTTAAAAGGCTCTCAAACAGTGTTTGGAGGCTGAAAATGCGAGGCGCAGAGCCCAAAATGGCAACCTGGAACAGCTGCTGCCTTGTCTTACTGCTTCTGCACTTCGCCTGCTTTACTCACTGGGGCTCCCTCCAATGATCAGCTGTGCTTTTGTAGCTGCTTATCAGCCCCAATGAGGTTGTTGCGCACTCACAACCAGCAAACTAATATGCTGAAGCTGACTTGGCTAAGGACGCTAGCCAGATGAATACCTGGTAGGCAGGGGCAGAATTTCCCCCCCTATTTTCCTCTGCGTCTTATACTCCGAAGTGTCTTATACTCCGAAAAGTATGGTATATATGCAATAAACATTTGTTGAATTAACAAAATACTATACAGGTAGTCCTGTAGAGCCTGCCCATCATGGTAGTAATTCAGGATATTGTAAAGCAGATCAATTATGTGACTGACCTAATTTTACAATCTGTTAAGAGTTGGTCATTAAACAAATCATCATGGTTGTTAAGTGAATTGTGGTTGTTAAGTGAACTAATACCGTGTTTTCCCGAAAATAAGACAGGGTCTTATTTTCTTTTGAACCCTGAAATAAGCGCTTGGCCTTATTTTTGGGGAGGTCTTACTATTTTTCAGATGCAGAAGGCTGCAAGCATGGTCACCTCATGGCTGCTGCTGTGTTTCGGGGAGGGCTTATTTTTGGGGAATGACTTATTTTAGCGCATGCGCTCAAAAGCCTGATTGGTCTTATTATCCGGGGAGGTCTTATTTTCAGGGAAACAGGGTAGTAACAATTTGAATTAAACAAAAGCATCCCACTGCAAGTTAATTTCTAGAAATAGGACATGACTGGAGAGTATGTAGTCTTCCAGATGTTCTTTCACAATGAATCACTATGTCTGAATCTATACATCAATATACTCTTCTTGATTTACTGATGCGGCCAATACTTGGCCAGCATTTCTGCTGCTGGATTGTTTATCCTTAACAGAAATTTGCAAGACTTTTTAGGCAAAGACAGATGAGGCATTCTGTAAGTCCTGGAAATAATATAACATGCAGAAGCAACTCAGGAAAATGTCTCTTGATTCACTGGTGTATAAGAGAGAGAGATGTACAGCACAATCGGACTCACAAAACCATGCTATCTCAATAAAATTAGTTTTTAGCCTTCCTGTAGAGTTGGTCCTATTAGTCTAGTTTAAAATATCTAAATTTAAATTTCATATTTACATTTCATATTTAAATTTAAAAATAAAGTTTACCTAATAGGGCTGACATATGTTCACAGACACTTCGGATGCAATAATAAAATAAAATGCTTTGGAAAGAAATTTGAAAATTGAGGAAACAAGACACATTCTTTTTCTATTAAAAAATAAAGACTTCCTTAAATTGAAAACTCCCAAGTAGGGTTTTTTTTTGGCAGGAAGACAGAAGTAGTTTATCACTGTGTTTTTGTGAGTACTGTAACCTACAGTCCCAGTTTCTCATACAAGTACTAACCAGGTTTAACCCTGTTAGTTTCCTTAAAATTAGTCAATATCGTCTTCTCTGGAACTTCCATATAACACACTCACACACAAGCACATATACCTCTCCCCTTTAGATTTATATTTGAACTTAAAGCAACAAACTTTTCAGCTTTGCATTGTCATTTTATTTAAATCACTGCTTTACAACACTGACAACAAAAACGAAATAAGTCATAAATCACAGTTATGTGCTCAAATGCATTTTTTTATGACATGATGGCTATTTTATGAATACCATCAGTCATTGGGTTATCATAAAGCATTAGTCTTTCTCATTTTAATAATAGTAATAATAAAAGTAAGAGGTTGAGAGGACACTGAAGCATGCATCAAAGGCTATATTTTAAGTGGCCATTTGGAGAACGTTAAATGAACCGTGTTATGAATCCACCTATAAAGCAACATTTTATTTTTGCTTTTATTATTTTTAGTTCTTGGTATATTAGGTAAATCACATAATTAGCCTGCTGAAGTGCCAAATGAAAGAATCACTGCTGTCAACTCATTTATAATGACAGAAACCTTCTTCCATGTCAAAACTAATAACTTTTATAAGGTGTGGAATTAATGGCTATACCTTTCTGATTCCAAATTCTATGAAGTCTACAACAAATGCATGTATTTGTGCATTTTTACTCTTAGTTCTTTTTTGAGGAGATATTTGAACTGAAGCAAAAACAAAAAGACTTAAACTCCGCACTGAACTGGACAACTGAGGGGAAAAAAAATGTATTATATGTTTCTTGGAGTTTGCCAATTAATATTAAATGAAGATGGAGGAATTGCTCAGTAATCTGTCCCGCAACCGTTCAAAGGAATGAGATAAAGCCTATGATTTTTTCAAATAAGATCTCCTCCCCTGATTCAGTCTGATACTGTTGTCAGATGAAAGGCTGCATCAGAACCAGGGGCATCTGTGGGGTGTGTGTGTGTGTGTGAATAACATCAAAATGAGGGGCACAACCAGGTGAGATTTCACATGGATGCAACAGTTGTACTATATATTAACTGGAGCAGGACTTTGATACACAACGCAAATGCCCTTAATCTGCACTTTGAACCTGCTGCTAAAAGCATTAAGATCCCAGCAGTTCATGTAATGTCTGGTTTGGTTTTTAAAAAAAATCTGGTCTGCTTCAAAATGCTGACATCAATCCCGAAAAGCCTGATACAGATTCCCTCTTTCCCGCTATTATACTAAAGAGAACCGAGAAAATATTGAGTTTTTCTTTCACCCTCTTCCACCTATCTGGGATAAATGGGTTGGAAGAAGCCTTTTAAAGCACCATATCTGTTCTTGTTGTAGAAATCCAAACAATCCTGTATAGTTAACTGTCCGACCACCATTTTAGCATTTATAGGAGCACACCACCTCTGTAGGTAACTGGTTCCACTATGAAACTGTTCAAATGTTAAGACTTTCTTTTCCGCTTCCATGTGCCTGGAACCTGCCTTCCCATCACACAGGAGCTCTATGTCATGTACCCAGGGATGACCAAGAACAGTCGAGTGAATTAGGGAAGTGTCTGTCTCAGCTGTTTCTAAACATTATCTGGACATTCTGGACTATTTTACTCCTTTTCACGTTGGCAACAGGATTGTATATCCACATCAAGTCATCCCAAAGGGGCTTTTTCAAGAGGCAATTGGACTTTCTAGTTTGTCTTTGAAGATGTTTCGCTTCAGCTGAAGAAGCCTCTTGGGTGAGAAGCGAATCATCTTCGAAGTAAAAACAGAAACTCTAGTTGGCTTTTGAAAAAGCACCTTTGGGACAACCATGATCTGGATGAGTGAGAATCTCCCTAGACAGTTATAGAAAAACATACCTATTTTTTAAAACCAGATTTATAGGATCTAAGACACTTTTATATGGGGGTTACTCTATGTTTCCATAGGGTATACATAGGGTAAACATTCCATTGAGGACCTGTATATGGCACATGTCAAAAAGAGGGCTGTGAAAATATTTACAGACCCCTCGCATTCTGGACATAAATTGTTTCAATTCCTACCCTCAAAACTACGCTATAGAGCACTGCACACCAAGACAACTAGACACAAGACAAGTTTTTTCCCAAACACCATCACTCTGCTAAACAAATAATACCCTCAACACTGTCAAAGTATTCACATTAGGCTGCATTACTATTACGGTAGTCTTCTCATCGTTCCTATCACCCGTCTCCTCCCACTTATGCATGACTGTAACTTTGTTGCTTGTATCCTTACGATTACATTGATATTGTTAACTAGTATGATTTGATTGCTTATTGTACCCTATGACTATCACTAAGCGTTATACCTTATTACTCTTGACAAGTATATCTTATCTTTTTATGTACACTGAGAGAATATGCGCCAAAAACAAATTCCTTGTGTGTCCAATCACACTTGGCCAATAAAGAATACTATTCTATTAAAGAGGCAACTGGACTTTGTTTTTCTTTGAAGACATTTTGCTTCTTCAGCTCTGACTGAATGGTGGGGAATGGAAGAAATTCTTCAGAGCTGAAGAAGCTTCTTGGATGAGAAGCGAAACATCTTCAAAGAAAAACAAAGTCCAGTTGCCTCTTGAAAAAGCACCTTTGGGACAACCATCTTCCGGATGACTGAGAATCTCCATAGACCTTTCTTAAAAGAGCTTAGGTGGAAATAATGCTAATGTGGCTCTGGAGATTTCTTGCGAAATCTTTCCTTGGAAAAAAAGCTGTACTGAATGACCAGAATTCCCCTTTTTTTGCAGGAAGTGCTGCTGTTTCCTGCCATGAAGCCTGAAGACAAGAAGAAGGATCCATTGTCAGATTCTAGTGAGGGGACTTCAGTGTGACGCAGCAGCTTGCACAAGAAGCATGGAGGACAGGGAAAGTAGTTTCAACAGGCCTGGGCCACTTTTTCCCCACCAGCCATGAATAAATGAAGTCTGTAATTTTATTTTGATAGTAGGCACCTCATTGTGGCCACTAGCTTGCATTGGGCCATTTCTTTGTCCATCAGATTCTGATGTGATTCTTGAGATTTAAATCTACCTACCAGTGATGGGCTTTGTGTTGTTTTTGCAGCCAAATTGAGAGGGTTGTAGGGAGTGTCAACCCAGTTCCTGCTTGACCATCAACTTGAGTTCAGTCCCAACACCATTTTAATTCAAATTAATGTAAAAGTTAGGATACCAGTGATTAGATGTTCCAGTTTCACTCTGTCTCTTACTAGCCAGTACATTTCAGTGTTGGTAAGTTAACAGAACCAAAGGGACCCACTACAGCTTCTACCTTGATTCTTGCCATAAAAAAAGCTACTCAATATTTATTCCAGTCTGGTAGCACCAGGTAATGCTGCATTTAGAAATTGCTTTCATTATATTACAGCTTGCAGCAGCCTAGCCCATGAAGCAAAGCTAAATGGTTTGTTTTCATTGTTCTGTTTACACCATTCTGCATTTCACTTCTAGCAATTAGTTGATACAGTTAAAAAAAAAACTAGTTCCTGGTCCATCAACATCAAGTCATTGTTTAATGCAAGATATTTGACTTAGGTGGGAGTGAGATTTGGCTTGGCACCAATGCTTGTGAAAGAGATCAGTGTCCTTGTTGACCAAACATTAAACATAAGTGAACAGTGTGACACATTTCCTAAAAAGGGAAAGGATATTTGGAGATATACTGACAGAAGTGTCAAAATCACAGGAAGTAGACAGAAACCCTCTGAGAGAGATTGGCAGTTTAGAAATATGAAATGTAAACAAACAATTCCACTGTGCTCTGCCCAGGCCATTCTCCATTTGGAATACCACATCGAGTTATAGATACAGCAGTTCAAAATGAAGCAGGTTCTGAAGAAGTCTCGCCTTCTGTAAACCAGCTCTTTGAGAACAGTTAAAGGATTTGGGCATGTTCAACAATCAAAAGACAACCGAGACGTTTGTAAATTGCCCAGAGTGGCCACTGGGCAAGATGGGTGGCAAGCAAGCAAGATAAAGTCTTCAAAGAGCGGAAGGAATGTCATATAGAATGAGCGGACTTCTTTTAATAATTTTCATTAAAGATCTTTCCAAAAGAATAAAAGCAAAACATCGAATAGAGAAAATCTATGCGCTCAACACTGAAAAAGTAGTACTGAACTCGCCAGATTTCCCGACTTGACTAGCCGCTCCATTACGGCGACGTCTGGCTTCAGGCAGCTCGCTCGGCGGGCGATCGGGACGCCGCCAACCCCGCGAGACCGCCGAAAACCAGGGGGAACCTTTATTCAGTCTTTTGTTCCCGCCGGAAAAGGAAAAGGCTGCGGTGCTTCCGGTCCGCCCTCCTTCCGCCCTCGGCCATGTGGGACGCCGACCAAGTGGCGACCCTCTGCTACCGCCACTATGAAGCGCGGCTGCCAAAGCAGGGGAAGCCGGGGCGCGGCACGCGCGAGTGGACTGAGCTGGCGGCGGTGCTGCGGGCGGAGCGAGCGGAAGGTGGCGGGGCGCCTCCCGGTGAGGCCCTCGGCAGGGCAGGCCGGGGACGGCGGGGCGGGTGCCCGGCCTGAGGGGGGCCCTGCTCTTCCCCCGGCGCGTGACCTCCCTTTCCCCCCTCAGCCGTGAAGGAAGTCGTGGCCATGGGAACCGGCACGAAGTGTATCGGCCAGTCCGAGATGAGGGAGACAGGTAAGCGGGGCTGGGTGGCACGCGAGCCTCCCCACCCCCGGACTTCTCCGGCGCCTAACTCGGCCGCTGTGCTGCCTTGCAGGGGACGTCCTCAACGACAGTCACGCGGAGGTGGTGGCCAAGAGAAGCTTCCAGAGGTAGGCGGGGGGGATTCGGGCCGTGGCCGCCGAGAGGGCCTCATCCTTGGGTCGGGGCTGCCTGAAAAGCCCTTTGGGAAGGCTGGTTGGTTCCTAAAGGAGCTGCCAGGAAGAGCTGCGCCCCCCGCTGCCTCTTCATTCCTAGGCTAAGTCCACTTCTTATACTCCCCGGGGCTTGAATCTGGCTATCTTTAAAGGCCTCTCTTGTTCCTGCAGAGATTAGATCCTGAGCGAAACCTGTTTTCTCCCACCTTCTGGCAATCATGCTAACATTTTGGATTCTGGTTAAGGTCTCTGCCTTTCTGGGCCAAATACCAAACTACCCTGTAGTTAAGCTGAGAAAGGGCATCTGACTCAAAGTCTGAGGGTAGGCTTGAATTTGGGCCTCCCAACACTTGTACATCCCTGCAACGCTTATTTTTATCTACTTTTGAAGGGAGATTGATTTTCTTGTTGATGCTTTACAGGTAGTCCTCAAGTTACGAATGTAATGGAGCCTGCCGATTACGTTCATAACCCGAGGATTCAATAATTGGAACTTGTTAAATGAACAAACCTCTCCACTCCCAAGGGGAGGACTATGGGAGAGATAAGACCACTGCCTCTGGCCACCAAAGGCCACCCTCCCACCCTCTGAGAGGTCTCAGGGTCTTCCCACCTCTTGGGGTCCCAAGCTGCTTAGGCTTTCCTCCCCACCCTGTCATCAGTCGCTCACCTTTGGCACCATGTCTGAGAGCCCCACACTGCCCACACATCCTGCGTGGCCTTGGGAGGCTGGAGCCCTTGTCCAGGCAGACGAAGCAGCACCTGGCCATCCTCTCCCCTTTCCTGCTGAGCCCCAGCTGTTCTCACAAGTGGCTGCAGACCTGCCCTGCCACTTGTTGAAGCACCGAACTCAGCACCGTGGATCTGGAGAACATGGCATGCCTCCTCCTTGCACTTGCCAAATGCACTCTGAGGCCTTTTTCAAATCGCAAGAGGGGCTCCTAATCAAACCTGCTTTTCAGCTCCATCGCCACTTTCCTCAATGCAGAAATGACTTGCAGAAAGTTGGAAATGCTGGTCTTTTTCTTTTTAACCCCAAAGAGGAAGTTTCTAGGCAACAGACTTGGTCATGCACTGAAGTTGTCTAGTGGAATTGCATGGTCTCTCCAGCACTGCATTGGGGAAAGTGACGACTTCGAATGATTCTTATTTGGTTGCCTACTTATTTCATCCTCTTGCAACACAACTTTTACATTTTTCCAGTGAAAGAAGAATGCCTTGATCTGCAGGGAGAAACGCAATGGAGCTGAAAAGCAAGTTTGATTAGGAGCCCCTCTTATGATTTGGAAAAGGCCTCAGAGTCCATCTAGCAGAGGAGGGGGCAGAGTTCAGAAGGGAAGGGGAGAAGCCAGCCTGGTGCTTCTCCATTTGGCTGGACAAGGGCTCTGGCATTCAAGGCCATGCAGGAGGCAAGTGTGGGGCTCTCAGACTTGGTGCCAAAGGAGCATGTTGTAACTTCTCCTGTGCACTGCTTGGAGAATCCAAGCGTGGGTGTTGACTTAATCTGCCTGGAGACTGAGTTGATACAAATCTTGATGACACTTCCTCCGCTCAGGTGAGCCCACCAGTTTTTTGGACCCAGTCAAGCCTAGGAGACCTATAAACCAGTGGTGAAATGCATTTCCCCCCCTAACGGTTCTGTGGGCGTGGCTTAGTGTGGTCATGTGACTGGGGGATCAAAAGACAGAAACTTACTTTAACAATGTCCTGCTGGAGCAGGGTTGGGCTAGATGACCTCCAGGTCCCTTCCAGCCCTGGATTATCCTCTGA
>JANHFT010007338.1:118424-128919 GCA_032467955.1 Pseudoxenodon macrops
TAGATAGATAGATAGGCAGGCAGGCAGGCAGGCAGGCAGGCAGGCAGGCAGGCAGGCAGGCAGGCAGGCAGGCAGGCCCACATACACACAAAGTGGGCAGGGATTGTTAACATTTCAAAAGATAAACTCAAAATTCAGAGGGATCTTGTTAGATTTGAGCATTGGGTTCTATCCAACAAGATGCAGAAAAGTGGTGAGAAAACTCCTGAACTTAGACAAGAAAAATCAGATGCACAAGTATAGAATAGGCAGTAGCTGACTCAACATAGTATATTGAGAAAGATCTTGGTATCCTGGTGGATCACTGTTTAAGTATGAGTCAGTAGTATGCTGCAACTACCAAAACACAGTCCCAGGCTGCATCAACAGAGATAACACCAGAATCATGAGAACTAATAGAACTGCTGTACATCACACTAGTGAAGCCATATTTATTTGGAATACTGCATCCAGTTCTGGTCCCCATAATACAAAAAGTGCAGAGTTCAAAGTACAGTACAGCAACAAGATGATAAAGTGTCTGGAGGCTAAATCCTATGAAGAATGATTAAAAGAACTAGGTATGTTTAGTTTAATGCACAGAAGACTGAGAGGAGATATGATAGTAATCTTCCAATACTTGAAGGGCTGTATAGAAGAGGATATTGACTTATTTTCCATAGCACATGAGATTACAATCATTTGTCCAAGATGGTATGAGGACTCCTATCTTGGGAAAGAGGTTGGACTAGAACAAACTTGATTTCATTGAGGGCCGCAATCAGGGTTGTGTTTGACCTTGGGGGGTTGGAGTGGGCGTGGCCAGGGTGGGCATGGCCAGCTCAATGTCACTTGTGTCGAGGGTGCCCATGGCGGCCCAAGCACTCTGCCAGCAAAAACAGTTCCGTTTTCGGCTGTGACGGCCTCTTGCAACCCTCTGCCAGCGAAACTGGAGCTCATGGCAGAGGCACCACGGGCCAGTCCTTCACTGTTTCCAGGGTGGCCCTGCACACCAGATCTAAGCACCCTGCAGGCCGGATCTGGCCCTGGGCCTTGAGTTTGACACCCCTGGACTAGAAGATAATTAAGGCCCATCCACGCCTCTATGATTCTATGAAGATCATCAGAAGTCAGTGCAGATTTATTAAGAACAAGTCTCACAAATTAATTTTATCTCATTTTTAAATCAAGTGTCTTCCTTAGATTGTAGTTATAGGCTTTGTATATCGTGATTTCTCTCTCATTGCATCATAATTACTAAGTTAACTGTATATTGGATGAGTTGAAATAAATGCTTGCTGGAAGACAATGATAGGTTCACAAATTGTGCAAAGTCATAAATTAGTATAAATATAGTATAAACACACACACCATTTTAAACTAAAGTCAAACAAATTGTATTGTACTTAAAAGAGATATATGAACCCTGTGTTTGTCTTTAACTCCACCCTAAAACATTTATTTCTGATATAAAACTAAACTATAGATTAGTATTAATGTGGGCATCAAATACATGTTCCATGTTCCATCTTCTCTAGTGTAGTTAAGAGGGAAATGGAAAAGTATGTTTCTACTTTTAACCAACCATAGTTTATTATATCTGAACAAATGTAAACTTATTGAAGCTTCAATAACAATTAATTCAAGGAAGCCTGCAACATACTGTAAATTTTCTGTCTTGACTTGTTCACTAACGCTTAGTCACTAACCATGGCCTCAGCTATCAACTTAAATATAACCATTTTATAGCAGCTTTCTTTTTTTAAATCTACTCATAATCATATCAAAAGAAGAAGTACGTAAACTCCAAAGTTGAACCTGGTTTGTGTGAATGTTTGTGTGTTTAATGATAACATTTAATATTAAGTTGCAATCAGATATCTATCTTCTTCCTAATCAATACAAAATTCTATGTTAATCCTTTGGTTCACCTTTAAATGTTGCCATGTATTGCCTGTATTGTAATGAAAATTATACTGTCAGTGTAACCATTTACACAATTATCTTGCTCCTTCTCTCATCCTACTGTATATATAAATGTGACATTTGTTGGAACTATATCTGTGCATATCCATAAAATTTAACTGTTGCAAAAAATCAGGACTTGCTATAATATTTATTTATGACAGCATGTTATGAAACTATTCTATTCTATATTTCCCACATTAATTACCCCACAGTTTTATTATATTATTTAAATGTACTGTATCTAACACTTTGGAACATTTAAAAATTACATTTAATGGAGCGTATTATCATCAAATAAAAATCAAATAACTTTATTATAGCCATAAAGCTACAAGATGATATATAACCTAAAAGTAAATGAATATACATATATTGACAAGTATGTATATATATGGAGTACATAACAAAGAATGAGCATGAAACATAAAATAAAAAGCTGTATATTGGCCAGAGGCACTCTGAGAGACTAATACATACTACCTAAATTTGATGAATAAATAAAAATAAAAACTTTTTTTTTAAGTACAGGGATATAAGTACATTGATAATAGAATAAAACAACATAAAGTGCAAATAAGAATGAATAACTGAATAAATCAGAATCTTCCACTACAAGTAAGATGAATAACAGAGGAGGAACAAAACTGAGCAACCTGGGAGGAAATACAGATAAGACAATTGACAAATAAATGTTGTTTTCTCTGTCTGGAAATCTCTTCAGAGTGGGGTTGATGAAAGTCATCCTAGAATCCTTGTAAAGGAAATAAGATATGGCTAAAGATTCTACTGAACCATCACCACATTGGCATAGGCACTAGTTTAATGGAGTAATCTTACACTGTTCAAAGAGGACTGAGGGCAGTGTGTCTAGCCTGACTAAAATAAAAACCCTACATAATTTTTATATTGTACTAGATCAGGGTTGTCAAACTTGTGACGTCACGTTGTCATCATGTGATTTATCGTGACTTTTTCCCCTTCGCTAAACCGGGAATGGGCGTGGCCAGTGCATGACACATCAAGTCCGTGGGCTGCGAGTTTGACACCACTGTACTAGATGATAAATAAGAGGCCGATACAAATCCTTCTTGAAGAATCCATTGAATTATATTACTAGACACTAGGCTTAGTTAGTTATATCCCAGATCTATTTCTTGTGAGCACATCTGGCATTTTCAAAATATACAGAGCAGAGTCTCTCTATTGACAAACCCAATAAATAGATTTTACTGATAGCAAACCAATAGGAAGTCAAATTTTAATTCTAATTATTGCCAAAGTTGGCAATATCTAAGCTCTAACCTCCACAAAAACTAAAGCTATCTCCAAATATAAATACAGCAATGCATTTAGGGATTGCAAGACTGGCTCCAATAAACTTAGTTTGGACCACTTCACAAATATTGAACTTAGTAAGAGTTCAGATTTGAGTACGACAGAGAAGCTAAAGAACAGCCTTGGCCAGGAACACTTTGGATGCTGCAGAGATGTACAGTAATGATCTCCCTTTGAATGAAAATAATAATAATCTCAGAATAGTTTGGCCTACGCTGAGCAAGACTCGCACAATGGAAAAGATGTGGATTCCAAGACCGAGCACATGGAACAGCACCCCAAGATATTTAAGGGTACACACCTGTTCAGTGGAGTTCCATTAATTTGCCATTTATGGTATCAAGCAAATATTAAAACTTTAGTTTTCTAATAATTTATTAATAATCTTTCCTTTACATAAGATTAGAAATCATCTTTTGTTTTACGCCAGAGTCCCTAGTCCCCTTCTCGTTCCTACCTGAAAAAATGGACATGATAATTACATCTGCTGCATATAAGGGTGCCAGAGTCACTCATTCCTCTGCAATAGGAGAGCGATGAGCAGAGATTATGAGCACCTGTATTATTGGATTATTGTAGATATTGAAAAGGACCTAGTACAGGAAGTCCTCAATTTACAAAAGTTCATTTAGTGACCATTCAAAGTTACAAAAATGTAACGTATGACCATTTTTCACAGTTACAACCTCTGTAGCATCCCCATAATCATGTGATCATCTTTTGTGACCTTCTCACAAGCAAAGTCAATGGAGAAACCAGATTCACTTAACAACCAAGTTACTAATTTATCAATTGCAGTGATTCACTTAACAGCTGTGGCAAGAAAGGAGGCAAATGGGGCAAAGCTCACTGAACAAATGTTTCACTTAACAGAAATTTTGGGCTCAATTGTGATCATAAGTCGAGGACAACTTGTACAGTATACAGTCTTGCTTTACCATTATATGTATTAGAACAACTTCAGAGAAATGGGTATTAGGAAGACGTGATGTCTATTGTCTTTGCATTTTCCTGGGCATCTTTCTCCATGCTTAAGCTCCTTATTTCAACTGATTATAAATTCTCTCACACCTTTTACACAAATGAAAGGTGTTATACTTACTTGAGGTTCCCCTCCTTCCTTCCTGTGACACTGCATCAGAAACTGCTTTGGCACTTACCTTAACTTTAAAAGGTGGTTTGATCATAGCATGAAAGTCTCCTATTGAAAATTTTATTGCATGGCCAGAGATTAATGTACACAGCCTTGATCATAATTTAAGGTTTTTCTGTTTAATAATTCTGGTTTTTAAAATGTATTCAAACCGTGTCCTCTTCTACTAGGGTATACAGTGATATAGTTGACTGACAAAACTTCACTTCTCAAAGTACTGTATGCTTTAGCCACTGCTTTCACTTGGTGGAAATCCCAGTTATAAAGATATGAACAGATGACACATCAAAAGTTGCATACCTAATCTTTTTATAATTCTTGCAAGGACAGGAAAATTCAGAACTAACCATTTCACAGATCTGGGATTGACAGACGCAATTAAATCGAACAATAAATTGTTCATCATTGAGGAATGCAATTTTAAGTTACCCAGCTATTGTTTCATTTAGGTTGAATCAGACAGCACAGCTAGATCCTTTTTATTATTATTGTTTTGCTTTCTCTCCCATATATGGCATTTCACTGAAACACCACTTCCAAGAATCTAGTGAGTACACATATCATGGATTACATGTCCTAAAACGTTTCTACAGAGAATCCCCAGAAACCACACAAGGCACAAAATCATTAAATATTTCTTCGAACATGCATCAAAGAAAATACTTCTAGTACATTTAGCAACCCATATGGGTCATCTCCACTCGTTTGGATTACAATTGGACGCTTAAATTCTCAATGTGAGTTTACAGATTGTTTAATCTCTGCTGAAGACTTTTATAGTACCGAAAAGGTTCTTGCCTCTAATGATTTAAAGGTTCCAGAGTTAAACTAGGCTTCTGGCAAGGTGATACAAAAAAAACCCAATGGTGCCTAAAGCTGCAGTATTTAAAACTGAACTTACAGTATACATTTTTAAATTAGGTTAACCATGATTAACAAAATCACAACAGAGATGTAAGACAATCAAGCTTTAGCTATTTTCCAAAAGGATGGCCACAATATTCATAATCTGAATTGTGTCTAGAAAGATATGAAAGTGCAAAAGTTTGTACATTGGGACTATGCACCACTTCAGATTTGAAAGCAAAAAGCTTCTAGGTCATGAAGTTACAAGCATCATCTCTAAATCTCAGTGGTGGACAATAGTTGTGTGATCCCAGGAGATTATTCAGCTGGTTTAAGACGCTGCCTCAGATAAGTGTAATGTTTGGGCTATCACATTGTCAAAAATACTTTTTTGCCTTCAGATCCAAATTAGTGCGCAACTTTATTTTGTTTTTCCAAGGACACATTTTATTAAGCAGTCAACTCTTCTATTCCACACTTGGAGAATTGGGAACTTGGAAAGTGGCATAGCTGTGTGTAAAATGCAATCAAATGACATTTTCTCAAAACATAAATAGATCTAAATCCAAAATTTCACAATAGACTACAAGGATCACTTACTTGAGTCTGTTTATGTCAAATTTATACGTAGTTTTATTTAAATTTATTTCAAATATTCTAACCCACGTTTCTACTTCAAAGACCTTACTTTGAAATTTATTTATCTGAAGTCAAACACACCTATGTCATAGATTCTGGAGAAGTTCCTGAAGAATACTGGTAGATGTTAGCTGCAGAGTTATTTATCAAAAACAGGTCAATGCCATTTATTTTTAAGATAGTTACATTGTACATTTGCAATGCTTAAATTTAAGTTCTCATTTTACATTTTCATGACCACATTATCATCCTGAGAATACAGTGATCTTGTATTTAACACAACTTCCCAAGTTCATAGAATTAGTATAGGTTAAACTTCCTACTACCCTGCAGTTTTCACACACAAATAACATAGAGTACCAGAGATTCAGTATGAGTAACTTGTACAGCTTTATTTAAAAGTTTGCATCAACTCTATCAATAATAGATAATGAAATCTCTAGTGCACACTTGCTGAGAAATTCTGGGAGTTGAAGTAGACACATCTTAAAGGGTCCGACATTGAGAAATGCTGTTCTAGATTAATGCTAGACATATCATGGTTCTCCTTATGATCACTGATACAGGTCTTCACGTTGTAAGCAATAGAATTAGTGCCTTACAGCCCTGTCTAAACCGTTTACAAAGTCAGCATATTGCCCCCAATATGGGTCCTCATTTTTCCGACCTCATAAGGATGGAAGGCTAAGTCAACCTTGAGCCAGTGAGAATCAAACTGGCAAACTGCAGGTAGCCTGCAGACAGCAGAAATAGACTGCAGTACTGCATTCTAACCACTGCACTACCATAACTCCTAGGTTAAGGAGAAATACATCAGTGTGATATGCTTTTGAAAATTCAGTGCTATAAGTTGAAAGTAGGTTCAGCATATATGTCCTTTCACACAGCTATTGAAAACATAACCTTAAGAGACTCATTGTAAGGCTTAAATTGTAGAAGCAGCAAACATTTTAACTAAGTACATTATGCACATTTTTTCTGACTATAATACTCCTCTAAAAATTAAGCATGTTGTAAATCAATAACGTAACAAATTCATCTCCTCTTAATATATCTCTTTTTTATATTTCAGTTTTGCCAACAGAACCAACTTTAATGACTATACATTTCCAATCATCAGCTAGAATGCATGTCATCACTTATTTGTGTTTGTTGGTAAGAAATCATCATAGATGACAGTTTCAGCAAGAAATACCCCTGACTTTTCCTTTGTACCCTACTAACTATTCTCTTCCAATATATTTCATGGCAGGAATTTACCAAAACAAAGAATATTTGATCAGACATTGCTGAAGGATGAGGCTGAAACTTCAATCAGCCAAAATTTTTGATCATATTGGTCAGAAGTAGTTATAATTGTTGTTCAGCAGTACAGCATAGATTCCTCATGTTGCCTGGGCCCTGAACATTACAGTCTCCAAATAAGTTGGGACATCCAATTTTTAATACTTTAAATATCAAAGTTTTTAATATGATGAGCATTTCTTCAGTTAGTGGATGGGAAAATGCAATTTAGTTCATGTAATAAAGATGGGAAATAAAAACACTAAATAAATTAATTTAGGATTGCTATTTTGGATAATGAAATAACTGAATTGGAAACCAAGCATCCCATGAACCTTAAATAATGATGATAAAAGCCAAGCCACTCTGTATAAAACAATACACATACACATACACACACACACACACATATACATACAACCATGGAGTTTAAGAAATATTATATCTTATATAAAGTACCGGTAGTTGAATTATTTGTGGGGATCAAGATAAAGACCAAACAATAAAATTTCAGTATACATTTTTCTGCTATAACTTTAGAAGAAATTATAGGTTTATTCAGAGAGCATGTGCAGATTTTAGACCAATAAAAACTTACTCTATTCTGTCAATTTATTTATTTACCAACAAGAAAGGGATGGATAAACAGCTATTTTCAGCACACACAAACCCTTTCCCTGCTTCTTGTCTTGAAGAAATTTGACAAAGCAAAATAATTGGGGGGAAAAGATGGATTGTTATAACAATACATTGAAACCAAAGTTTATGATGCTCAGATTTATTATATATAGACTTCAGACATATAAATTCACAATGGAATAGACACAGAAATATTACCATGATGTCTCAGTCCTTGTTAGAAATAGCTACCTGTAATTTAAACAGTTTGTCTTTCATTCACTAGTGCCTTAGCACACTTATATTTCAAAGCTTTCATTAAGAAAACAGTTGGGAAGCCTAAAGAAACAGGAAGTAAAATTGCACTTAGTTCCCACCTATGCAAATCAATCCTATTTACTTTTATGAAAACACTAAACAATCCATGACCTGTTGGGTCATTAGTTTCAGGGATATTTCCTTATCAGATTCCTCAAGGCTTTCAACAATAACAAAACTTCTAATATACTTGAAAAGTTCTTTAAAATTCACAAAGTTATTTAGACTTGAAAATCTAAATGTCTAAGTCTAAAGTGCCCACGTATAGAACAGTCAAACATCAGAGTAGATAACAGGAATTGTGTTATGACATCTTCCATGATGTCATATGATAATTTGAGGTTATGAAATGCTTTATAAAACTTGCCAAATTTCAATTCCAAAGAAGTCATGGGTCCTATATTTTGGATACATCATTTAAGTTAGCCCGTTTGAGGTACCTCAGTTGAAAAGGTTTTGCCCTGTAATGAACTCTTTGCTTAGTTAAAGGTAGCAGACAGAAGAGTTTTAGTAATGTATAGATTAGCATAGTCTTCATTTGCTTAAAAAGGATAAAGACTATATAACACAATATTCCAAATATTCATCTTGAGTTTTGCATCTAATAAGGCCTGTGAACTTGTATTCTTAAATAGAATGCAAGCATGTATTTAAGAATTCAAGAATACTTAAGCATGGCTATAATGAGATCTAAAGAAAGGAATCTCTAATAAGTTTTTCAAATGTTGTTTAACTCATAAAATAACTCAAATAAAAATCAATTTGTACAAATGTTAGACAATAGAGCACTTTTGTCCAATCTCCTACAGAAACCACTAAATCTTAACTTTGGTACTTAAATCAACTTGATTAAGATGCTCCTGTAAACAATTATTTCCTTCCAATCCATTAGACAACACAGCTAAACATCTAGTGATGAAATCTAAAATTCTTCTGTACATAAAGAAAAAGCAACATTTCCAAATTCTGTTGTATTTAAAAATGTCTGCCAAGCAGCTACCAGGGGGAAAAGCTAGCAATAAAAGTATTTCTTCACAGCAAACCCATCCATGCATTTTGTGTAACAGCAACTCTTGAGCCAGTAGTAGCAAAGGATGCTGCTGCATTTAGATGTTTCACTTCTCTATCTCCAGTCAAAACCCAACACTACACATCCCTAGAAGCAGATAGAGATAGATAGATAGATAGATAGATAGATAGATAGATAGATAGATAGATAGATAGATAGATAGATAGATAGATAGATGAAGAGAGAGAGAGAGGAATAGATACAGACTTGTTATAGAGAATTTCCAAGTGCAGTCTTTCTTTTAAAGCACATTTCGAAGCTGTTATATGGAGAAGTTTAGTCAACAGCAGATGCTCAGCCTTTTCTATTTTGGTCAATACTCAAGATACCAAAAGAAGTAGAAGAACCACAGTACAATCCCACCTGTCTAGGAGGGAAAACAAACCTGCATAAATACAGTTGAGAGAATCACTGAAGTCTATTCCCTCTTTCCTCACAAATTATCCAATTCTCTCAAAGTATCCAACCAATTATCACTATTCCTTCCCTTAAAATTTCAGAGCACCAAATTGCAGCTGACTTTTCTAAGTAGCAAAGTAAAATAAAATAAAATCAATCAATCTGGTTCTTCCCTTGTTGTTGTTTCAATCAGCCCCGGGAATTGTTTTGCTGTTACTTGGGGGGAGGATATGTTTCAGACTCACCTAAGATCTCTGCTGATGCTAACGGGAGACCCAAACTAAGGAAGAGGAAAGAGCGGCAAGGGAGGAGAGCGAACGCGAGGAAAAATAAAACAGCAACAAAGAAAGAAGCTGAAAAAGGTTTCAGGCCGGACAGATCTGCGAAGCACTCACCAAAGTAAAGCTGGAGCGGCTGATCTGGATGGAGAGGCTTTAAAGAGGAAAAAAAAAAGGAGGCTGTTGTAACTTGGACGCTGGTTGCTTTTAGGAAGAGTTGCAACTTTCCTAAAAAGCCCAGCAAGATAGGAAGAAGACACTGCGGAAAGGCACTAGAATCGAGGCAGCCAGACCCTCCATATGGGAGAAGGTTTTTGGATGACTGAACTCTCAAACAATTTCCTTCTTTTTGCTCGCCCACTTCTGGAACCTCCCACTCCTACTCCTCCTCCTCCTCCTCCTGCCTTTCGGAGGAGGGGAGAAAAGGGGGAGGAGCTGAATAAGTGAAAAGAGGGGAAACCGAGCTCCCTCCAAAAGGGGGTCCCAACAATACCCTTCCCCTTCACGCTGTGTCGGCGGACCGAGAGAGAGGAGCCCTCCATTTGCACCTGACGTCTCAAAGAAAAGGAAAGGGCGATGTTTAAAAGACTGCTTGTAAAATCGATTTTC
>JANHFT010007338.1:153864-166740 GCA_032467955.1 Pseudoxenodon macrops
TTCCCCTATTTTCCTCCCCAAAAACTCAGGTGCGTCTTATATTCAGGTGCGTCTTATAGTCCGAAAAATACGGTAGGCATATTATTGTTTTGACAGTTCTGACTGCAAGATTGGAAAGTAATAGGTACTGGTAACTTGGTTTCTCATAAAATAACTTGAGTTATCATAGTGTTTACAGGGGCTGAAGGAGAGGCTATTTGTGTGTGCGTATTCAAAGCACAGGGACAGAAACTGATGCTCACAACAATGAACTAGGTTCCTCTACCTCTCATATCTAAAATCTTGTATTTCATTCTGGTCTCTTATCCTATCTTATCACTGAAGCAGTAGGTATGAGCTTAAATGGATTCCAGGGAATGGTAGAGGACAGGAAGGCCTGGAGGAATGTTGTCCATGGGGTCGCGATGGGTTGGACACAACTGCAGCTAACAACAAATCCATGTTCACTGCTGCATGGCCATGGTGGCAATGAACCAAATATCATATGGAAATGAGAGATCTCATATGATAAATGTTTATGAGAATTACCCTAATACTCTATCAATAGAAATAGTGAGTTGATACAAAGACACCACTATTTCAGTGGTGATATCTACTTACCTTCCCTACCGGTTTGGAAGCGTGAGATTTGCCTGATCACACTATATACACAAACCACAGAGGTTAATGACTTATGGCCACTTCTGACCTTGGGTTGACTCTGAAAAAGTAACCCAGATGTGAAAGTGACCATACAATGTGGCCTATTAATTACATGAGAGACTCTGAATACTTTGTCTTGGGATTTCTGTTTGTTTTCTTATTTGATAAACTCAAGTCTTAAAAGCTAACCTTTGAAAGCAATGCATAAGAGTCCATGAACTGAAGAGGCAACAGGCATACCATTTTCTTTCTCAAACACACACACACACACATCTCACCTCCACATCTTCTATACTATAGCATAATACAAGAGAAATGGGGAAAGGAGACAAGGAAGGCTACCCACCCACCCCCATGCTGAGCCTGAGTAGACTTTGTGAGAAAACTTCACTCCATCTGCAGCCTAGCCCGGTGGGAGTCAATTAATTCTGAATAACCTAAACCGACAGAGGTATTTGCATTCACAACCTGACTGATGACCGTATAAAATTGATTTATGAAATGAAGTGCTTCCCCACCCCTTATCCCCGATTCAGGCCATAATTGATTATATGTGCTGCAACGAAATTAAAGAAAAGGGGGGGAAAATTAAAAAAGAAAAGAAAAGAAAAAAGGGAGGCCCCCCAGACATTGCTCTATATTCTCAAAAGTTTCCCGGGATTAGCTGTTCTATTCATCACTTATCATTTTTTATTTAAAATCTTGCTTCCCATCCCTTTCGCCGATGCCCAACCTTTGTTACATTAGCTGCTTCTCACGATAATGTGCTGCACGGTGAAAACTACAAACAAAAGCTATAGCAATCAGGATAAGCGCAATTTGGTTGGTTTAAGAAATAATAACTTTATCTGATATGATCTCATGTTGCGTGAATGTGTATCAAAAAGACTTTTCAGCATGATGTGCCAGGTAGTGCCAAGTGATACTGGCATGATACTGCGGTCCTTAAACTTGGACAAGTTGTCTTAAAATGACACATCAGTGGAGTGCTTCATGCCAAGTTGCCCAAAAGGTTGATGGTATGGCTACCTTTGTTCAGTATATTGGTGAAGATTTATGTGGCTGCTACCCTTACAAATTTTTAAAGACTATTTTGAGAATTGCATTTTTCTCCTACACAGAAGCACAAATTAGTCAACGTCATGTTCTTTAAGTGCTGTTAGAAAAACATCTGATTTCCCCCCCTAATAAACCACATCCACACACAACATGACACATGTTGGAGGTCCAAGAGGACTTGCCGTTTGATGCAGGAGAATCGCTTGCTAAACACTTAATCTTATGCCACAGTGGCAGGACTGGCACTTAGTCTCCAGCTAGTTATTCTAGATGCATTGCCTGGAAAGGGTGGACGCAGGATGAAGCAGTCCCCAGAACCACTGGCAGCAAGCGGATATGGCTGCTGGTGAGAATCTAGCATCATTTTGCCTTGTATCAATCTGCTGCCTGAAGTGACCGTTTCACTCTACCTAATGGTGGGCTGATTTCATCGTAATGCCAGGACTAATAGACCAGGATATTTATAGCTTGGGGTTGTAGTCCTTGGCGTTCTCTGACCTTCATGGTTTTCTTGCAAACGTTTCATTAGTTAACTAGATAACAGTACTAGGTAATGCTAACATTGATGTTACCTATTAAGTGAATAAAGAAACATCCGCATGAAAAAAAATAGCCTCAGAGAGTACCAAGGACTCCAAAATGCCAAGACTTTTATTCAGTATTTTATGTGTGACAGAATTTATACATAATGTTACATGGGCTCATTACCTCTCATTAACACCAAAGCAAGTGTTTTGTGGTTTATCATATGTGAAAACAAGCGTATTGCTTGCAAGTATAATTTAAAAATATTGTGTAATTACATTTTGTACAGAACTAGATAAAACCAAATGCAGTTTTTTTGTTACAAGGGGAGATAAACTTAGTGCATTGGAAATAGCCACAGCAGTCAAACTCCACAAGTTTAACGTAAGATTTATTTTCCCACATTTATTCTACTTTTTAACATTCTAAAGTGGACAATAAATAATTTGATAAAACTGGATGGCACATTTTAGTCTGCATGGTTAAGTTCCAGGGAAAAGGAACTAGTATCCTTGCAAATATAAAACTAACATTCTAGGTGTTTATGCAGCATGCTTTGCTCTGAAATTTAGTTGTCTGCATATAGATAAGTCTTTTCTTTCTTGTAAACTGAAGTTTGAAGAGGACCCAGCCTTGGAATGATTTTAACCAGTTTCTCTATTTGTTAGAATTACCTCAGGGGCTGTGCTTCATTACTATTTACATGTGGGAAGTTAACTGCTGCTCATATTGAATTCAGGAGTCAGCCTATAACAGTGAGACAACAAGTAAGGAGGAGGGAGAGAAGAGACAATAGGCCCAAACAGCCTGATCTCATGCAAGGAAGGACAGCAATGCTGGCTTGAGACACTGGCTGCCTCAGCCAGACTCCCCTCCCTGAAGCCACCACTCCTAAAAAATTTATGGGAACATGTTACTGTAGATACTTTCCAATGCTACCCAAAGTAAGGTACATGCCCTTTTTTATGTCTAAATCAGTGGCCCCCAACCTTTTGGGCACCAGAGACCGGTTCCATGGAGAGAGGTGTTTTTTTTTGCAGACTGGAGGGCCATGGTTTCATGTGCTGCCTGCATCCCACAGATGAGGCTTCACTTGTTTGCACAACCCAGTTTCTGGCATGCCATGGCCTGGTGCTGGTCCACAGACTGGGGGTTGGGGATCCTGCTTTAAATGACAAGGTTTGCTTTTGTATGGGAACCCTCCTGTCCCAGTTTAAATCCAGCCTAGAAATTACCCATCAGCCATCTTAGAAGAGTGATGTGGTCTCCCAAGAAAACTCTTATTTCTGCTCTTCAGTTGATTGAATGTAATAATGTATATTTTTTACTCTTAAGGCTTTACATTCCTGAGGTTGGAAAGCAAAGAGGTGTCTCTTCTTTAGTGCTATTGAAGAGAAATAATTGGCAACCACAAGAATCTCAGTTGAAGCACTTTATGTCATCTGTCCAAGCCCAACAGCAGCTTCTTCACAAATGTTAAAATTATTAAGAAGTCTGTGTTCTTTCATATCTGCTCTGTAAACAAACAATAGGTTTTCTCTCTGTGCGTATGGCTGTCCTCATTTCTCTCTGCCCCAAATCTGAGGTCTGGGAGGTTTTTTTGTTTTACTGTTAAAGGGTCACCTGTAGGGGATTTTCAACCAGTGAGGTCTGTTGTCAGCCAAACGTCTTCCAATTTAGACTATTCTCAGTTGTATTTGGGGGGGTGGGGTTTGAGGAAATTCCAGCTAGGGATGCTTTTTTCGGATTGCATTCTCTTTAAATGGAAATTCCATCTGTTTCTTCCTTAGGGAGGCAGACTGCAATGGAACTGAATTACCATGGAAAGCAGACAAAAAGCGTGCATCAGATTTGTTGCTTAATTTTAGAGAAACCATGTTTCCCAGAAGTAACGTTGCTGCTTAGCTCTCTTCTTGCCCCTGATTTCTCTTACAAAAATGGGAAAGAAAAGAATTTAAAGGGCATTCTTTATTTTCCCCACAGCTGCCTCCTGAGCCCCCCTTGCTCCTTCTTGCCCAGGCATGCTGGGTAATGCCATGTATTCTTAGACTCCCAATGGCCTCCCATTCCTGTCAATTAGTTACGGAACGCTCCTGGGATTCATGCCTGACAGCTCTGGCAAAGCAGGAGAAATGGTCTCAGTAGGGAGCAAGGGGCCTGCCTTCTTTCTTCCACAAGAAATACCTTTCTCAGCAAGGCTTTGTCACAGCTGCCCCTGCCCCCTATCTACACACATCCACACACATATGTGCATGCATATTGTGCCTGGTTGTGAGAGCTTTTGGTACGGTACAGAACCAACCGAAGAAATGTTGGCGGGCTGAAATAAAAGTATTTTAAAGCCTCCTGGTTTCCCTTAGCTCCTCTATGGCCACTCTTATGAGTGGTTCCTATTACAAAACTTCCTCTCAGTTATGCAGCTATAGGACATTTATCTCCTTCAGTGTCCATGATTTCCACTCAGTTACAAAAATAACACCTGAGGGGGGGGGGAGGATTAGATGAGTACAAGATCTTTCTGATTGTGGGGAAACCAATTTTAAAGTTATTCTGTTATTTTTTTAATAGAATGTAATTCAAATTGAGGGTAAGAATGTGTTCCTATGATAAGCTATAGAGAAAATGTCCACTTCTTTGTTGCTAGGTTGTTTCATGTATATTGGCTTCTCTTGCATTATTTCTGTTACTTCTCTCTTAATTTCTAGAACACCTAGTCAACCAAGTTCCTTTTTGTTTGGATTTTGGGGAGAGTTTTTCAGACCAAGGGTCCCATGTCACCCATCAAAAAAATTATAGAAACTTCCTAGCAAAGAAGACCTTCACCCATCTGAAATATATTAAGAGAATTTTAGTTTGGGGAAAAGTTTTATCCATACTTCCTTGCCATTTGCCTCTCAACACCCCCTAATTATGCTGCTATATACCCTACCCTAGAAAACTCACAGATGTCATCTTAAATATTTACTTGAAGGACAAGTGCCAACTTGGGAAAATGACTGGAATTAAGGAATTTGCCAGTGAAATGGAACTTCAACATGCTTTCCCCCAATCCCCCATAGCACCAGAGGTGGGTTCCTACTGGTTCTATCCAGTTCTATAGAGTAGGTAGTAACTCCCCGGTGATGTCACAGAGCCAGTTCTGTCGGTGGCTCCGTGGGCGCTGCCATCTTGGATTTTGTTTCTACGGATGCGCAGAAGCTAGTTTTTGACTGCTGCGCATGCGCTCACTTGCACACTTTGCGCACATGCTCGAGCCGTGACCCTGAGCAAACTGGCTGTAAGAAGATTCAGAACCCACCTCTGCACAGCACTGCAGATGGCTTTCTACAAAATGAGATGCTCTTTTCTTCAAAATATGCCCTTTGCATTTCTACAGAATAGCTGTAGCCATTTAAGTCACGCAAGGAAAAAATCCGCCTCTGTGAGATTCTTTCCTTGTTAATGTCCATTTAATCCTATTGTCAGTTTCCTGGACTTAGCCAGCTGTCTATCAATGGAGGACATCATCCCTTCAGTCACAATTATTAAAAGATCCTTGTTGAGGGAGTTGGTCAAAATATTTTTGGGAGTATGGCATCTTCTGGTTCACCTGCAGTTCCATGCCAGTCATATTCTCAAAGAGTCCTAACTTTCCTTTGTCCCTTACTCTCTAGGCAAAGAAGGCTTCAAATAGCATAGAAGAAGGAGAATGCTGGTCTGTTACTGCTGAGATGCTATTAGAGCTTCCCAGTGCCATGCCTACACAGTAGCAGGATTAGGGTTAGGGTTACTGTTAGGGTTAGGGTTACGGTTAGAGTTAGAGTTAGGTGGGCAGCCATGATCGCAGGGCAATATTCTTCTCAGAATTTCCTCAGTCCTGACATATGGGCAAAGGTGGCTGACCTGAGCAAGTCAGGCTAGATGGTGGATATACAATCCAGAAAATTAAACAGTTAACCTTTTTTGCAGTTTTTGGGGATAGTTACCAGAATAAAGTGTATTTTTCCTTCGCTATTCTTTACTACAACTTGTCATTTCTTAACTTCGTTTATTAATCCTTGCCATTTTTTTTCATCCTATTTTTGTTCTCAGGGGAACACTTAACAATACCACAGCATGGCCCCTGGACAAAAACATCCCTCATATAGAAGTGGAAAGAGACGTAGAACTCATTTCCATCAGTCTTGTAGGTTCTTTGTCCAGTCTATCTTTTTTTTAAATTTGTAATCACCAGTTTCCTGCTTAATTTTAGTCTCCAACAACATACTGTAACCTGAAGCTGTCAGGAAAGATGACTCACTTATCGCTGTTTTCTCTCACTTTTAGAATTTAAAAAACTCCTCTTCCCCTTCATAAGATCACAACCTTTTCTGATAATTCTCCATTCCCAAGCTATGCTGTTTCATGTTCCCTTTAGCATGTGTGTAAGTGGGCAGCTCAGCTGCTCTTTCTCACTGCAGCATGAAAATGCCCTGTGATTTTTAGAGAGCATGTTTTAGACACCTGACATAATACAGACTTCCTTTCATTTCACTCCACATCATTCCTCCCCTGCAATCTCTAATTTTTTAACACAGGTGTAGTGGTCTTCTAGAAAACTAGTAGATCTATGTTTAGAAATTGCTCGATTGACAGATTCCTGGCACAAAGCAGAGGCGGTTCTGTAGAACTGGTAGTAACTCCATGATGACGTCATGGAGCCGGTTCTTTCAGTGTCTCTGTGGGCGCTGCCATCTTAGATTTTGCTTCTGCGCATGCGCAGAAGCTAGTTTTTGACTGGCGCACACACACGCACTCAAGGCGCAACCCTGAGCGAACCGGCAGTAAGAAGATTCAGAACCCACCTCCGGCACAAAGCATCCCCACGCTAACATCCTGTAACTCAGGCAGCACAAAAAAAATCTCTAAAGCTGCTGTCCTACTTGCTAAGGGGAAAGACTGCAGAGGAGTTTTCCTGATAATTAGAAAGAAATGAAGCCAATCAATAGTTACTGTTAAACTTACTTTTAGTTGTCCCACAGTAAAGTGTACAGTAAAATATATAGGGACAGGGCCCTCTGATGATTAGATTAGAGCTTGCCAGTTAGGAAAGCCCAAATTATACCAGCATATTTTTAATCAACTCATAGATAGATACCAGGAATGCATATTAATATGGTTATGATGAAGAGCCTTATGGGTATTTGTGTGAATGTTGCTCTTAACCAGTCTCTTGAGCTATGGCAAGAAGGATTATTTCCCAGGCTTGTACTTTTCAGCTTTCCTCCAAACCTTCTGCCTTAACCAGAAGATTAAGTGTCTGTTGAGTCTCTATTTTTCTTTCTCTAAGTTCTCTGCCTTTAGCCGAATTATGTGTATACTCCATTGAAGTGTAAATGGACGTCAGCAAGTTTGCTAGTTCTTGCCTTTGCTAGTCTTCATCTCCCCTCTTTCTGCAGTTGGTTTAAAATGTGCTGGCTACTGTACTCACTACTAACTATTTGTTGGGATAAAATTCTGTTTCAACCTGTCCATGGTTAATTGTCATGACTGATTGTTATGCAATTATGTGGTTGCCTTATATAGCAGCTATTTGTTTATTGACAGCAACTGTAGTATCATTTTTGGACTTAACGAACACTTAGGCCTGTTTAATAAAGTTGAGGATCTAGCCCTCCTCATCTTGCACTCCTCTGCGGTGCTACTTCTCTGTTGTCTGATGAACTTGTACCTTCAGATTGTCTAGGACTCCAGAGAATACAATGGCTAGCTCAGTCTGAAACAGTGTAAATGATTGGTGGAAGCAGCAGTTTTGGCGGGAGGAACCTTTCTAGTGGTCAGAGGGAATTGGGAAGAGTGGGGTCCAATACAGTTTCATAGGTTGTCACTCCCTTTAATTGCCACTGCTTGAAAGAAATTTATAATTAGAACAGCAGGAGGTAATGATTTTCTCTCAAGTGCGTGATCAGTGTGTATAGTTGGTGCATTTTTTCTTAAACAATAATAACTCTGGAGGAGAGCTTGGCTTTACTGTAGATGTCATACCCTGAAAAGGCCTCCTGACTGGAACCAGTTTGTACATATAATAGAAGTAATGGGCTCCCGTACTACCTGAGATGCTTCAGAATGAAACCAACAGTTCTCTCATAAACGGTATTTTTCAGAGTATAAGACACAATGCTGTGTAAGATGCACCAAGATTTTGAAGAGGTAAGTAAGAAAAAAGATTTTTGCCCTCCCAGCCCCCAGGAGCACTCTGCAGGCCTCCAAAACCCTCTGCACACCCCATTTTGTTTGCAAAATTGGGACACGCAGTGCAGGGATTTGGCAGGCCAAAAATGGCTGTATTCGGTAAGACGCACCAACATTTCCACCCTCTTTTAGGGGGGGGGAAGTGTGTCTTATTCTCCAAAAAATACGGTACCTTAGTTTCATGCTGCTACTGTAGTTAATAGATCTAGGCTCCCAGGATTTTCTAATCTAGAGACAGAGAACTTCCAGGCCTTTGCTGAAGATGGCTTCCAAGGTCCCTGATGCAAAGATCCTCTCCTCTAAACTCAAGGTCACCTTCTGCTTAAACAGAAGCCTGAAATGTTTCTCTACCTGTGTTTAGGATGGCCTGAAGGTGGAATAGATAGGGTTTCTTTTCACGAAGCCATGCTTCTGTTATAGTCCAGCCTATATGCAGAGGTACATCCAGCTCTTAAGCTGCATTTAATTCTTCAGCCATAACCATTCTTATTTAGGAGCATGCTAAACATGGCGCTATTGGTCTCGTATGTAATCCATCCTTCCTTCTTAAATGGTGGAATTTTATTGGCACTTCCATGATCGGAAGGAGGGGGGGGAAATGGAAGCTTTTCTTCTGCGATTAATATCTGCTTTATATGGAATATTGGATTGTGATATTGAAGTAAAAGTAGATGAAACCCCTTATCTCCATGTGTGGTAATTATAGAACTTTTCTCTGACATATACAATGGCACACATGCAATTTAAAAAGCATTGATGTCATTCCAAATGTTAAATATAACATTATATCTAGGTTTACGCTAAGCCAATGAGCTGTCTCTCATCTTGTGACAGTTAATTCTCAAAGTTCATCATGTATTATTATTTTTTGGGATGAAATGTTTACTTTAGATTGAGCAGCATCAAACGGTGGTCTGGTTTAATCGGGTGGCCCTGAATGATGAGAGACAAAAGACATATTTTACGTTATATTTGTTCAAATGTTATTAATCTGTATCATGTCACCTTTATCCTAACGGTTGAGAAACATTTCCAAACCATATGTTGGAATGTATTTTATATGTATTATGTTTGCTGCTAAATAAAACCCATCAGACTTCAATATACAGTATTTTAACCTTTGTTCCAGAGGATACTTTTCAAATTGGAGTCTTTCAACATTTGGGTCAATGTCTTGCCACCTGGTGGCCAGTTGGGAGACAGCAAATTCTTTAGAACTGAGGGGAGTGCTAATGGATTGTATGGAATAAATATTGAGAGAGTTATAAAGAAAAGATATTCCTGCCTCTTCAGTTTACCAGAAACTCTTAGTAATAGTAGATGGATCATGGAGGTAGCCAATGACTGTGTATTACTCTTTTTTTCCTATACTTTAGGTTGCACTAATGTTTTTCAAACTTGGCAACTTTAAGATGTGTGGATTTCAACTCCCAGAATTCTACAGAATGCTGGTTGGGGAATTCTGGAAGTTGAAGTTCACACTACTTAAAGTTGCCAAGTTTGAAAAACACTAGTCTGCTCTGAGGTTCCAGGTGTCTGGGAATTACTTAGCCACCTATTCATACTTCTCTTAAAATAAGTTTTGTCTCATAAGAGATAGAAAATAAAAACAATAGCATGTGAAGGGGCAATCCAGCAAGCTTGCTAAGTAACTTTTAATATTGTCTCATCTTGTCTCATACACAAGTATTTCTTATATGTGCAGAGGAGAAAAGGGATATATATCACGGTCTTCTCCAGGGGTGGGTTCTAACTTACCTCGCCGCCGGTTCGCTGCCTCTCATGCTGCATGGGCGCGCCTCATGGGCGCGCGCGTTGCGCAGTAGAAAAAACCCAAACCCCCCCCAAAAAGGTCAAAAACAAGATGGTGACGCATGCGCAGTGCTGGAAACTCAGCTTCTGCGCATGCACAGAAGAAAAAAACCCGAAATTATTTTTTTAATGTTTTCTTCAAAAAAAATTTTTTTACGGTGGCGGCGCCCACGGAGCAGAACCGGCTCCATGATGTCACCAGAGGCCTACTACCTACTCAGTAGAACCGGTCTGAACCGGTAGGAACCCACCTCTGGTCTTCTCACCAGGTTTACCAGTGCCAAGACTGTCAGGATGCCTTTAAACCAGTATTTTTCAACCTTGGCAATTTTAAGATGTTTGGACTTCAACTCCTAGAAATTGGAATTCTGGGAGTTGAAGTCCAGATATCTTAAAATTGCCATACCCTTCATCAATTCAGAGCTGAACTGCATTTCTAAGGGCCAACAGATTCTGCAGCAGGTGCCAAATTCTGTAAGATGTTGACCCAAGCTTTGTAAATCCAAACCCCATCCCTTATGTTTTGTGCATATACAAATGGGACAGATCTTAGATTGTCTCTGTGCCTGACATTCACTTAGATACCACTGCTAAGTTCTGTATATTCCTAGAACCATTTGGAAGCCACCAATGTACTACAGTGACTATTTCCTGTTCTGGAAGTCCTGAAGCTATCCTTATGAACATTCAACTGTTTACCAGAATTGCTGGTAAATTGAATTCCCAAAAGCAAAATAGTTAACACGCAATGATTTTAGTAGAAATGATTATATTATATTAATGATGATAGTGTTAGGATCTAAAGTTGCTCCTGTGTATCTTAATCCCATCATCATTAATATAATATAATCATTTGCATCAATGTTTGTTTTATTCCAAACAAAACAATTCATTGTGGAAAATTCATGAAATTTTACATGTTCAACATAAAGTTAACTTTCCTCTTACTTCTTCATCTTTGTTTTTTTCTTCTCAGTTTAGAAACCTGCTAAGGAAATAAAAAATGTGCCTCAGTGATACATATCATTGGTCAGATGAGGTGTCCCTTGTTATCCCATCTTTATAGATGTGACTAGTCGCTACTAAATACAGATAATTCTTGATTATGTACAAAATTCAGTCCCAAATTTCCGTTGCTAAGTGAGAGATTTGCTAAGCGAGTTTTGTCCCATTTTATGACTTTTCTTGCCACTGTTGCTAAGTAAATCACTGCAATTGTTAGGAACACAGTTGTTAGGAGAATGTAGCTTCCCCATTGACTTTGTTTGTCAGAAGGTTGCAAATGGTCATCGCGTGACCCTGGGACACTGCGACCATCATAAATATGAACAACTGCCAACATTTGAATTTTGATCATGTGACCATGGGGATGCTGTGACAATTATGTGAAAAATGGTCATAGATCACTTTTTTCAGTGTAACTTTGAACAATCAGTAAACGAACTGTACTACTACCTGTACTTGCCTGGGATTTCTGCTTGCAAAGACAACCAACAAACAATAGAAGAGTGAGAGAATTATGTGAAATGTATTCCTTCATGTTGATTGTTCCCATATCAAACGTGCTGATTTTCAATGCTTCAGCATATGATTTAGTATGAAAAGTGCAGGCCATCAATCGTGCTTTTCCCCCCCCTCAAGGCAAGACTGTCCCTACCACACATCAGACTTTTGTTTCCTGGTATGGACTAGAGCCAAGGACATGAGGGAATGAAAGAGGCTCATAGAAGAAGGAATTTAATCTTCAGAAGAAATTATCTTTTCAGGTCCCAATAATATTGATGCCTCTGGAACTGTCAACATTTCTTCAAAGGCAGTTTTTGTAATGAATACAGTTATGATAAAGTACTCAGCAGGCATAGATCTCACAAGTCTGATTAGAGGGGCAATCTGTCTGGTGTAAATAACTATAATTCCCATGTCATACAGGGTTCTTCTGTATCCCTGACAAATATTAACCTTGGAAAACAAACATTTGCAATACAAAATGACTATTTTTACTAGAATAACATTTGGTAAGTTTTTGTGTTTTATATATAAGTAGGTATCCTTTCATTTTATCCAATTTTTAGATCAGGAATAATTACTTCAATAAAATATGTTAAACCTATTGAATGATTGTTCTGAGGAATTGTTTCAGCACAAATTTCATTGAAGCTACTTAATATTGTAACAGATTTCACAGATCATTCAGTTCATTCTACCTATTCTGAAAATATTTGTAACTGGTGTTTGATAATCCACCACTTCTGAGCAGACACATCTTCTTTCAAAAACCAAGCAATCCTTGACAACTACAAGCAACCTTGAGTGTGTTTATCCTTTTTCTTTTACTCAGTTTGGGTATGTTAAGCAAACTGAGCAAAGTTGCCATCTGGCCAAAAAAAACAAGCAATATCAGTTGGATGAGAAAGTTGATCATGGCTTTTCATGAAACAGAACCCTCTATGTAAACTAACCAAGGAGAGAACTAATCTAAAACTAAGGAGAAATTGTCTGACAGTTAGAACAATTAATCAGTGGAACGACTAGCCTCCAGAAGTTGCGGATGCTCCAACACTGGAAGTTTTTAAGATGTTGGATAACCATTTGTCTGAAGTGGTGTAGGGTTTCCTGCCTAAGCAGGGG
>JANHFT010007338.1:169540-181776 GCA_032467955.1 Pseudoxenodon macrops
GATAGATAGATAGATAGATAGATAGATAGATAGATAGATAGATAGATAGATAGATAGATAGATAGATAGATGAGAGACAAATAAGAGGGAGGGCAGGGAAATTTTGCAATAAGAGAAGCAAGTGAAGATAGAAGGATTTAATGGAGCATGAATTTCTAATGCTGCAGATAATTATCCCTAACCCTAACTCTCATGAAGTTAACAGTAAACTATTGAATAAACCATGCTATTATTAATTACAAACTAGGAAAGAACATAGCTACTTGGCATCCCAGGACAAAATGGCTTCCCATCAGCAACCAGAAACTCCCAGGAAGGGAGAAGAGGGGATGTACCAGAGACAGCATCCAAGTGAAACTGGTCCTCTACTAGAATGAAATTAAGCACTGGAGACCACCTGCTCTGAATGGCTTGGACTAGAAAACAGCAGTTTTGAATTGTAGCTGGGAATGACAAGTGTGAGATGTATTCACAATAGCCTTAGCATTGGAGAGGGATGACATCATCCATTCCTGAGCTTAGGTAACAATGAGCAGACAATTCTGCTGGTAGGCCAAACAGGAAGCATAGATTTGCCTACCCCTGGAATTACTCTTCAGTAGAATTACATATGTAGAATTCACCTGAACATAGTACCAGTTGGTGGAGGAAAGATAAAAAAATAGTCCTAAAACAATTTGTCAAATCAAACTGTAATCAATTGTCCCCTATGGATGTAATCAATATTTCCCCAATATTTCCTCTATGGAAATTTCCATGCATGACAACTGTGCTTCATGTTCACATCTGTTAAGGAGTCTTATTGTTTTAAAGAATTCTGTTCATTCAGAAATAACATTTATTTTGTTTATTAGATATTCAAAAGTCATTGCCTCATTAATGCATTATTATTATGCCTAAATACGTGGACTTCTCCATCATTATTAATGATAAACTGTTCTTTATCTCATGCGATTTCTTTCTTAGACTGTTCCATTACAGAGATGAGTGTTTGTGTGTGTGTTTACATGTGTATACACACACACACACACACACACACACACACTTTGTCCAATATATCTGTCAGCTCCCTAAAGCTGCTGACTGATATACTCCAAAGACCTTGTCTGATTTCACAATGAAAGAGGTCACTTGAATTTGGACTGTAATGTAGCAGAGACTTTGAGAAGTGGCTGAAGCTTGCAAGGACTGTCTGAGACTAAGGAGTTGGTGTCTCTATATTATGGAATATTTGCCATACATGGAAATCAGTTGAAAATTAGGGAAGTGCTTTATTTGAAGGAATGAAAGGTTTATAATAGAAAATGAGACATACACTCCAGCAAGCATTTTTGTTTTGTTTCCTCTTTTTGTTGTAGCTCCAAACTTTATAAACATTTATCTCTTTTTCAGTGGGGTCTAATAAGTTGAACTAGAACTGCTCGCTAAGCCATTTGTCTCCCTGCCCCTAAATCTAAATGTGTACAGATCAGTGTAGACGTGACCTATACCACTCTTTTGAAAGTTGGATATTTTTCATCTCCTGCCAGGCATATTCTGAACACAGAGTTCCTTCTTCCATCCCTTCTGATTAGAGTAAACAAGAGAGTCCTGAAAATAATCTTTATAAATGGGTTTAATGGGCTTTTTGACATTGTAGGAGTCAAGGAAGATGTGAGACCATAATCTCAGTGTATTATGTAGCTCAACTCTTGATTAAACTGTCTCCTTTAAAACAAAACAGCAAAGGAAAAGATCATTACTTTTCAAGGCACAGCAGATGACCCCAAATGCAGCAGGTTGGTGACTGCACACACATACACGAATCACAGACTCCAATCCCATCCCTTTCGGCAGGCTTGAACAAGAACTTTGATAGGAAGGTAAAACAAGGGGCTATTTGTGGGGCTGCCACAGAGAGAAGGGGAATCAAGCTATTTTCCAAAGATCTGAAGGCCAGACAAGGAATAATGGATAGAAACTGAACAAGGACAGATTCAACCTGTAAATAAGGAGAAATTTTCTGACAGAGCAATCAATCAATGGAACAGAAGTTGCCTTCAGAAGTTGTGAGAGTTTCATCACTGGAAGCTTTCAAGAAGAGTCTGCCACCTGTCAGAAATGGTGTAGGTTCTCCGGATTGGGCAGGATGACCTACAAGGTCCCTTCCAACTCTGTTAATCTGTTAAAAGCAATTCTGTTAAAGGGACTCTCCTTTTCCCAGCGAACTGTTTGCAGTTCAATGACTCTCACTGGATATTGAACTATTTTGAAAAAAAATCACTTCAGAAAGCAGAGATCTCCACTGAATCAAATAATTTGAAAAGCTGAACCTATGAAAAAACGATTTAACAACTTGAGATGTAGCTGAGATTTTCATTCTCAAGAGCTGACATCTTAAATTGTTAGATTGGCTGGAAGTAACACAAATGCCATATGTGGAAATTTCCATGGAATCCCTAAAGGGATCCTCCAATGAACTTACTGGTAATTGGTGGAATACTGAAGGGGGGGGAAAGGGGGGGGAAAGGGGGGGAAAACATTTTCAAACAGCACACAATGTATGGAATTAATTACTGTGAGATGTGGCAATGGCCATAAATTTAGATTTCTTTAAAAATGATAAGATAATTCATCTAGTACCGTAATGATGATTGTATGCTATTTCTAGTCTTTGTGACTGTAAGCTTCTAAACACCAGCCAATGGTGAACAAGAACAAAAGAAACTAGGAGATTTTTTTATTTGTCTGGCCACTGTAGGAAATAGGACTCTGGAGTAGATACTTTTCCTCTCCTTACACTGCTAGTTTATTCTCCTAATTTTAAAACTACATTAAAAATCCTTCTTTCCTCATTTAAATACAATAAACCTTTTGATTATATCAAACAATTAGTAGCCAATTTATCACAATTATTAATTGACTAGTAATTAACCTCTAAAGAGGTTCAACTTTTGACTTTGGTTTTCAAAGAAAAATTCTGTTGTTGAAAAATACAATATTTGATGAAGAATATTTCTTTTCTGTTTTGGAAAATACAGGTATTTAGATTTGATACATGCATAGGAATGAATAAAAAGATAGCAATCACAAAAGAAAACCCAACTTTCTAGTATTTGGACCCAATTAATTTTTAAGATTTAATACATCTGAAAAGTACTGGAGTAATTGGTATAGGGCCCGGTCTGTAGGCATTCATTCCTATTAAACTAGCCCCATAAAATAAGGAACACACTATTCACTTAACTAGTATCTATATTATCTAACCATTTTAAAAGCAATTTGAAAATGATCCATGAGGCTCCTGTTGGCCAAAGTTTATGATCTTACTCGTGATAATTAGGATTCATCTATGCCCCAGAAACCAAAATGCTTATTTAGTGGACTCATACCAGATTTTTCATGAAGAGACATTATTTGTGCCATTATTTGTTTGCCATTAAAGTTGCAACATAACTTGCAGCTGTGCTCCATGAGTGGCATTTAACAGTTGATCTTCAATAATTGCATAAAGCTGATACCAACTAAGGTGAATCCAAAGAAGAAGTCTTTATACTGGAACATTTTTTTTACTTAATGCTCCAGTGTGGAGACTCTGGATGGCTCACGTAAAGCTACATATATTAAGAGTGAAAATAATAAACAATTAAAAGACCACTAGTGATCCTCAGTGAGTGCCAGTTTGGTGTAATGGTTAAGGCCAGGGGCGGGTTCTAACTTACCTCACCGCCAGTTCGCTTCCTCCCATGCTGCGTGGGGGCGCTACATGGGCATGGGCATGATTTGCATGTGCACATGCACAGTACAAAAAAATACAAAGAAAATTCGAAAACAAGATGGCAACACATGCGCAGTGCTGGAAACTCTGCTTCTGCGCATGCGCAGAAGAAAAAAAAAACCTCCAAAAAATTCAAAAAAAAGATGGCGGCATCCACAGACCAGAACCGGTTCCATGACATCACCGTGATGTCACCGTGACATCACCAGAAACTTACTATCTACTCTATAGAACCAGTTCGAACTGGTAGGAATCCACCTCTGGTTAAGGCACACAATTCACAGTCCTATCTTAGACATAAAGCCAGCTGGTCACTCTTTCTGAGCCCTAGGGAGCAGGCAATGGCAAACCACTTCTGAAATCTTGCCAAAAAATCGCAGGGACATGTCTAGACAATCACCACAAATGAATACTGACTTGAAAGTGCACAAACACATAAAAACAATCTAATAACTAGTCCCATGCATCTTGAGATATAATATAATCTACCATGTCCCCAGATGCTGTCCTAAGCAACCACATTTTTATGGACATACCGGTAGATGGTCTGAATAGTTGGGGGTAGCATATTCCAGATGTGAGGGAACCAGTGGTGCTATTCAGCTGGTTCTATCCGGTTTGGGCGAACCAGTAGCGGCGGCTGTGGGAGGCTCCGCCCACCAGCCTGGATGTCATCATGTCCTGTTTTTGACGCTCTGCGTGTGTGCAGAAGGTCCTGCGCATGTGCAGAGGTTGGTGCATATGCTCCCATTTGTGAACCGGTAGCGAAGGTAAGTGAATACCACCCCTGGAGGGAACATCCTCAAGAAGGAGCCTGCAGATGATATCCTAAGCACTTCTCTTCCCCAGATCTCAGTGGATAGGTTGAAAAGAGCTTGCCAAGAAATAGAAAATATATAATACTTTACTGAGAATGAAAATGTTATAAAGCATCAACCATCCACATTCAAAACTCTTCCTAAAGACTGAACATTACATAAGATGTTAGACTACTGTAAGTATGAGCCTTATCCCATATGGGTGTGGAAAAACATGAATAAAGTCTGAATCTTTGCCTCCTATAAAGAAACAACTTCTCATGTGTTTCTGACTCACAGCTGGATGCAACATGTGTCCTTATGTGTTTCTATTTTTCCTTAATTAGAGTAACGAATTTCCACGGCTAGCTGCTATGGCACCTGCCAAATCACAGTGGCATTGACAGTTTTAGGCATCACTACCTTTTGAGATCCCCACTATTCCAGATACTTCTGGGATCCTCTGAGAGGGAGATTATCTGGGGAAAACTGGACTTGAGCTGCACTGGAGGCTGTCTGGTAGAGTTCAGTGACTCAAACTTTAAAACAAACAAATATAAAGATACATGGGGAAGAGACTGAATTGAGACAGTTGGCATTAATACTTTTAGGCATCACTACTCTTTCAGGACTCCAAATTAGTCCTGATGCAAGCTGCCATTCTCCTCATTTGGGATAAAAAAAAGGCAAGTATTCCCAAATTGTTTTCATTTCACATCAAGGGGTTATTAGCCCTTTGGAGGAGGTATGATTTCAATCTGGGAAATGGAGGAGGCGAAAAGGTTAAATATCCCATCTCTCAATGTCATTGCCTGAACCCTGTTCTCATACTCATAAATTCTCCTGCAGGCAGCTGTTACTGAGTTTTTCAAAAGCTTTCAGGAAATTTAATCACAGATCTCCCACATGATGCATGATTTTGCTGTTATTTTATAGTCCAGCCACATGGAATATATTATTCATGCAGCAGCTGTAGCCAAATATAAAGTATGTAAAGTAAATATTCAAGGGAGAGGGATATTGTAACTTGATACAGAGATTACAGGGTAGATTGCACTATAATCCCCAGGTTTTCTTCATAATATAAAACTAATATCTTTTCTAAATCATTTGTAAGAGAACATGGATTCTAATAGTATCTCCCACAAGGGACACACAATCAAATTTTGGACCAAAATAATTTTGTGTGTGTTTTACTAAACTTGCAGCTTAGTAAATTCTGTAACTGATGAGCAAAGTTGTTGGAATTGAATGCTTTATAAAAATAATGGTGGGGGGAAATTGGATGTGTTGATCACTGCATTAATATCATTCTCTTGGTTGAGATTTTGTCAGTCTTTGTGGTATACTAATGTCGTGTGTCCTTTCTCTAAATTGGGAGGGAACTTACATCCCCTTTTTTTGTCAGTTTGGGCCTTCCAGAAGTCTTTTGTCACAATTCCTAGGATTTCCTTCAGGTATGACCACACCCTAATTTTAACATTCCAGTTCCAAGAATCACTTTTTGAGTACCTTCATAGCAATATGCATATCCTTAAAGCTTTTCCTCTCCCATATGCTCTATTAATTTACTTTGCAGCTAAACCACATATCTGATTGTTATTAAATAAGCAGAGTTTCCTCCTGTAATGTGCTGTATATTATCTGTAGGTCAACCTGAATCTTACCAGTGGAAAGAAGTAATACCAGTGCACTAGTGGTGGGATTCAACATTTTTTACTACCAGTTCTGTGGCCATGGCTTAGTGGGTGTGGCATCGTTTGGTGAGTGGGGCTTGGTGGGCGGAGCTTGTTGGGCAGGGTAGGAGAAGGATACTGTCAAATTTCATTCTCTCCCCACTCCAGAGGAAAGTTACTGCAAAATCCCCATTTCCTCCCAATCAGCTGGTATTCAGGAGGCAGAGAATAGATGGGGGTGGGGTCAGTCAGAGGTGGTATTTACCAGTTCTCTGAACTACTCAAAATTTCTGCTACCGGTTCTCTAGAACTGGTCAGAACCTGCTGAAACCCACCTCTGGAGTGTAGTCTAGACTTAGAAGAAATTGAAAAATTCTAGAAGAAGGCATGGACAAACTTCTTTTGTATCATTGCCATGAGAAACACAGAGAAAAGACCCTCAATATGATAGGCTCTCTTCTAGCAATGTCCTTCAACAGTGGTTAAAAACCCAAGATTGTAGATGATTGAAGCCATAACCCCTCTTTGTAAATGTGCTAACATTTAACAAACAGGCAGGCTTCAAATACCCTACAGCAATGGTCATTAACATCTTTTTGGACTCCTCTGCTGCCAATTCTTTAAGGTAGGAGAGACTAGGACACTCGAGTAACAAATACCATTATAATTTTATTATAAGATTGCAATAACAGAATTTTGCAAGTGTGAATGGGCTTCCCTCCACCCTCTCTTTATCTTATGAAAAACTAGGAAGGCCCATGGCTGAGACGCTTACTCGAATTAAATTTCTGCCCTAGGCTCAGATTTCTATTATCTGATCTGTGTCTTCCTCCTGCTCCTCAAAGTTATTATACCTGCATATCCTTCTGTTTTCTTTTCAGTAACCCTGCCCCTTACCTGTAATCCTCTTACTTTGGTCATTGTTCTTGAGATATTGCGTGTTTCTTTTTCTTATGTTTTAAATATTTTCCAATCTGTGGTATTATTATTATTATGAACATCCGTCATTTTCAAGAATGTTGAAAGGTCAGACACCTCTAAGGGCCTTATAGTGTTTCAATCGCCAATATCATGTTTACCTGATTCTATGCCCCATCTAATTTTAGTTTTTAAAAACTATTCCTTTAATTTAAAATAAATGAGAACTAGAAAGCTGTAAAATAAAATAAAATAAAATGCCAGCCTCAAGCCAAACCTTTCTTTCAAGGAATACATCTGGGACTGGAACATAAATTTGATAGGGAAGTATTTGGAAGTATGCCCAGTTGCTTGAGGTGAGGAGAGAAAAGAGGAAGAAAATGAACCAAGTGAGTTGAAAAAGCATCCAGGGAGCCTCCGGCTGCCAACCAACCAGCCTGTCCTGTTTATGGTTTATCACCTATGATTATTTAAAAAAAGGCAAAACATGCATTGCAACATCACAGTGCAAACTCTGGCTGCTTCCTTTCGCTGAAGAAGAACCCAGTCTTTTAAAGATATATACGTATTTTGCTACCTATAGTATACTTGAAATGCTCTGCAGATTTATTCAATAAATTATGTATGTATGATCCCTGGAATCAGAGGTGGGTTCCTACCAGTTCTATCCAGTTCTATAGAACCATTAGTAACTCTGCGGTGATGTCACAGAGCTGGTTCCATCGGTGTCTCTGTGGGTGCCGCCATCTTGGATTTTGCTTCTGTGCATGTGCAGAAGCTAATTTTTGCTTCTGCTCATGCACAGAAGCTAGTTTTTGCTACTGCTCATGCACAGAAGCCAGTTTCTTATTGCTGTGCATGTGTACGCTGTTCATGCGTGCACATGCAGTGCAGCCCTGAGCGAACCAGCAGCAAAAATATTCACAACTGACCGCTGGAAGGAAGGACTCCCTGGAGAAGAGCCTAATGCTGGGAACGATTGAGGGCAAAAGAAGAAGGGGACGGCAGAGAATGAGGTGGCTGGATGAAGTCACAGAAACATCCAGAGAATGATAGAGGACAGGAAGACTTGGAGGAACGTTGTCCATGGGATTGCGATGGGTCGGACACAACTTCACAACCAACAACAAAAGAAATGAGGCTTGGCTGAACTTTGTGTCCATATAAGCTACATTATGATTGTAAACTTAGTTGGAATCCCTTAACTCCCAGCCACTTGACTCACAAGCCCAACCACAAAACCCTTAGCTCCTACACTCTACTCATGAGTACATGTGGGCAATCTCATGATCTCTCCTTTCTCCGGAGAGATTTTGCTGCCCAGGATTCACCATCCAGCTGCCAATCTCTGCCGTAATGCTGCCTTTCAGGGATGTCTAGTTCTCCATGTTCTCCCTGGAAGTCATTTAAAAAAAAAAAGGATTGTTTGAGAATTTGTCCTGAAAGATATTTTATTTGTCAGGTGAATGCCATCTTTACTCGCGACAGTCTTTTAATTCCCATGCTAGATGGGGTTATGCTCTTCTCCATCCAAACTCCCAACCTAATCTGCAACATGTAAAAAAAATGTCTGCTTTTGAAGAATGAGAGAACAAGAGCAAGAAAAGATCCTTTGTATGCAATTACTAATCAAAAAAGATTCAGCAGGTATTACAGCTTTTCCCCACGGCCTTCACTCTATAATTGAATTTCATCCATACAAATTAAATCCAATCTCTACCCCTTAGTTAAGCCAAGTAGTAAGTATTTAATGCTAATATCTCTGACAACAACAAAAGGTATGGAATACAAAGCCGGTTCATTTGGGAAATGTTCACTCCATATTCAGTGAATGTAAAGAAATTGCATCGTTAAGTTTACAAACAAGATAATAAGTCTTTTTTCACATCTGATCTCTTTACCGTACTGGGTTTCTGTCTTTGTCCATATTGTCAAATTTATGAATGTATTTCTTTTAAAAACATTTGGCCAATTCTATTTAGTGGCCATCTTGGTTGGGAAGAATAGGTTAAGTCACGGGTCAGCAACCTGTGGCTCTGGAGCTGCATGTGGCTCTCTCATCCATCTGCTGCGGCTCCCTGTTGCCGGTCAGTGCAACGATTTTGAGAGGAGCTTCTGGTTGTGGGGAGGGCGGGGGAAGCATGGCATGCCAGGAGGAGACTCTTTGGCAAGGGGTGGGTTTTACGGTCAGCTCCACAATTGATAGAGTTTTTAGTTAGGACAGGTAGAGGAAAAAGGATGCCGTGCTAGGAGGAGACTCTATGGTGGGGGAACCAGACTTCCGGTTGGCTCAAAAATTGAATGGGGGAGCTTCCGGTTAGGACCTTTGTGACTCCCGGTGTTTTTTTTTCCTGTGGGGAATGGGTCCAAATGGCTCTTTGAGTGTTTAAGGTTGCAGACCCCTGGGTTAAGTACTTCAATCATATGTAAAGACCTCTTCTTGGGAATGTCCTGTTTTATGCGAATGGGCAGTTAGCTGTCATTGGTTCATGCATCATGATGAAGTCAGAGGGTAGGTTGATCCAAGTGGTGGTGGTGGTTGGGAATCACTGAATCACAGAACTGGAAAGTATGTTAAAGATCACTTAGCAAGCTAGCAACAAATGCAGTTGTGGAACAGAGGTGTAAAATGTACCATTTTAGGGGCACATATAAATTACCTGCACTACCTTTCTTTCATACCTGTTGGGGCTTCTGAATACCTCAAGGGCAGCCCCATGTAGAATGCATTACAGTAGTCTATTTGGGAGGTGACCAGATCATGAGTAACTATGAGCCAGTGGTGAAGTCCATTTTTTTTAACTACCGGTTCTGTGGGCGTGGCTTGGTGGGCCTGGCAGGGGAAGGATATTGCAAAATCCCCATTGCCACCCCACTCTGGGGCCATCCAGAGGTGATATTTGCTGGTTCTCTGAACTACTCAAAGTTTCTGCTACTGGTTATCCAGAACCTGTCAGAACCTGCTGGATTTCACCTCTGCTGTGAGCAGAGCTTCCTGATCCAGGAACAGGCACAACTGGCACTCAGCTTGAAGTTGTGCAAAGGCTTTCTCCTAGCCATGAGAAATATTCATAAGTCTAGAAGGACTGCTTGGGGGAGTGCCATTCCATCAAGTACCCAAGATGGTAAAATCCCAGATCTGTGTTCTGATCCTGCTCCCAAACATGACAACCCCCCTTCTCTCTCTCACAGCAGGCTAACAAGTCTGTCTGGCAGAAAGATTAATATTTGTCTGCCACACCTATCCATGTCTGTCCCCTGCCTTTTATCCCCAGAGCTAAGGTGGGGCTTCGCTAGCGGTGGTGGCTCTTCCATCCCAAGGATCTGCCCATAGATTACCACTGCTCTCCTCTCCTCTGTCTTCTGCGCATCTGTGCATCAGGCACTGGTCCCAGATGTTCCTCCTCTTCTTCATCAGCCACCTCCAGACTCTCCATCTGAGTGTTGGTGGATGGCCCAGACTCTGCCTCTTATCTCTGACAGCTCCATTCCCTCTTCCCCTTCAGAGCTGTCAGGTTGCCTTGATGCTGGCCCTGACTCCCATGTCACCTCCTCATCTGATTCGGCTGCTGGAGGGGCCAGCGGCCGACTCTGTCTGCTCCTCTATCTGCTCCTAAAACTCAAAGCCGCTCAGCCTTAACAGAATGCATCTTGATCCCCAATGTCAGTTTTTATGCCAAATGTAACAGGGATACAGTCCTCAATTAACAACAGTTCATTCAACAACCATTTGAAGTTCTGATGGTGCCGAACAAGGATGCTGGTTCTCAGTGTAGGTATCACACCATTTGTGACCCTTTGCTGGTTTCCAACAGACAAATCCAGAGGGAAAGCTGGCAGGAGGTTGCAAATGGTGATTGTGTGATGTACTTAATGACGGTGCTAGATTCGCTTCACAGTCACACCTGGAACTGTCAGAACTGCTGTTGTAAGTTAGCAGGAACGCATGACATCACATTTTATGACCAGGTTGCTTAGCGATGAAGTTCCTGGTCCCAATTATTGTTATTAAGTGAGGACTACCAGTAATCTATGGTTGATTTTGCTGAAGTATGGCACAATGGCATTATCATCATGACATCATGAGTCATTTTTGTGATGATGTGATGCAGATAACATCTGGTGGATTCCCAAGCAACCAATCTTTGTTATATGGTCTTTTCATATAGTTCAAGCTGATATCATAGGATTAAATACTTTATTTGGGAAGCAGGAATTTAAGGTTAATCACTACCCCTTGTTAGATTTATGGATAATTTGTACATGTACAAACATAATGCATTAAACAGCAAACTAGAACAAATATACTTTAGGTATATGGAACAAGTCAATCTAGTATTCAACACATTATCTGCTTTATCATGTACGTGGCTTTCAGCTACAACTTAACTGCTGAAGTTAAATATTTGATATTTTAATACCCTCACAAGGTAGTTAAAGATCAATTCCCTGCAGTTTTCACATTAAATTCCATTATCAATTTACCAGAAAATGCTTCACTAATAATTTACCAGGTTTTTTTTATGGGACATCGACATAAAACTGCACATATATTGCTATGTGATTTTTCAGTTAATTGAATCCTAAAGAGATTTATCTCTAGGGTGATTAATAAATCTCACTACGGCCTATAACGTTCAATTGATATTTAATTAACCTGAGGAAACTGCCATCTAAAAAGGACAATTATATATTTCTACCCAACCAAGCATATCACAGTAGGGCAAAATAAATAAAGAAATAAAGTAACATTACATGCGAGGAAGAGAAGCAACACGTAAAGTGATGACATACAAGGTTTAAGAGCATGAATGGCTGTTATTGGCAATATTTTGGAATTCAAAAACTGAACTTTAAATTAAAGAAGGATTGGAGGGACATAATAACTATCTTCCAGTACTTAAGAGGCTGTCACAGAGAAGTCAAACTATTCTCCACAGCACCTGAGGACAGGACAAGAACTAACAGATGGAAAAATCAGACATCCATCTTAATATAACCAAACTACCCATATTTTTCGGAGTATAAGACGCACCGAAGTATAAGACGCACCTAGTTTTTGGGAACAAAAACAAGAAAACAAGAAAA
>JANHFT010007338.1:195722-228223 GCA_032467955.1 Pseudoxenodon macrops
GACCCAGGAGATGTCTTTGGACAGCGCTGGCTGTTCGGCTTTGAAATGGAGATGAGCACCGCCCCCTAGAGTCAGGAACAACTAGCACGTATGTGCGAGGGGAACTTTTACCTTACAGCTAGCATTCCTACTAAGGGCTCCATTGCTTGCCTTAATACCAGAAAAAAAGGATCTCTCCTCGTAGAGAGGCCATATTCACCATCGGTCTGATTCACAAAAACTGCCTCCTAGTTACAAAGCATGCTTCTGAGTCTGGGATCTCAACTAGGTGTGATCCCTGAGAACAAATAGCATTTTACATTTATAAATTCTCAGTTGAGGTTGGAAACAGGAGAACATCCTGAGTTCCTAGATTCTCAACGGAGGGGTTTAAGAAGATGAGCATAAATATTTTCTCCCCCATATTCTTATATCAGGTACCATCCATTGGAAGAGTGAAGTATGACTGGGAAAAGTGGCAATTAAATCAACCCAACTGTAAAAGTGGGACAAGTGAGGGCATTGGGCTCCTGTTGTGACTCAATCATGGTTAGAAATAAGTCATTCTTTTGATTTAACTTGTTGAGTCAGTTACATTTTCTGGTTAAGCATTCTTTATGCTATAGATAAGAAGAAGATCCTAAAAGGCAAAATGTTCTCTTTATACTGGTATTGGGAGGAATGTGAAAAGTAGCTCTTACTGTCCAAGAAAGGAGGAAATTTCATGGCACTTCTGTTTTGAGATCCAACTCCAATCATGCTCATTATATTTCAACAACTTCTGAAAGGCATACAAGTGGAGTGAAATAGAATTATACATTGATCTGTTTATGTGTTAAATGTCAACAGGACCCGCAGAGCAGCTCAAAAATGCAACATTTCTTGACAGACTTGAGCATCCTAAGAACATCAGTGATCCTCTTTTAAGGGGAAAAAAGTTTATAGTCTTTTCCTGCGAGTGTCAAAACTGAATGCTGTTCATTTCAATCAATCAGAATAGAGCTGGAAGGGACCTTGGAGGGCTTCTAGTCCAACCCCCTGCCCAAACAGGAGACCCTATACCATGTCAGACAAGTGAGTATGCAGTCTTTTCTTAAAAGCCTCCAGTGATGGAGCACCCACAACTTCTGGAGGCAAGTTGTTCCACTGCTTAATTGTTTTCACTGTCAGGAAATTTCTCCTTAGTTCTAGGTTTCTTCTCTCCTTGATGAGTTTCCATCCGTTGCTTCTTGTCCTACCCTCAGGTACTTTAGAGAGTAGGTTGAACCCCACTTCTTTGTGGCAGCCTCTCAAATACCGGAACACTTCTGTCATGTCTCTTCTACTCCTTCTTTTCTCTAGACTAAAGGTAAAGGTTCCCCTCGCACATATATGCTAGTCGTTCCCAACTCTAGGGGGTGGTACTCATCTCCATTTCAAAGATAAAGAGCCAGCGCTGTCCGAAGACGTCTCTGTGGTCATGTGGCCAGCATGACTAAACGCCAAAGGTGCATGGAATGCACTTACCTTCCCACCAAAGTGGTTGCTATTTTTCTACTTGCATTTTTTACGTGCTTTCGAACAGCTAGGTTGGCAGAAGCTGGGACAAGTAATGGGAGCTCACTCCGTTACATGGCGCTAGGGATTCGAACCTCCGAACTTTCTGATCGACAAGCACAGCGTTTTAACCACTGAGCCACCGCGTCCCTTTTTCTCTAGACTAGACATACCCAATTCCTGCAACTGTTCTTCATATGTTAGTCCCCATGCCTTTAATCATTTTAGTTGCTCTTGTCTTCATTTTTGCCAAGGTCCCAACAGCTTTGGTCAACAGGACCCAAAAAGCAGCTCTGAAATACAATATTTCTTGAGCATCCTAAGATCATCAGCAATCTCCTTTTAAGAGGGAAAAAAAGTTTCAAGTTTTTTCCTCTCAGTGCCAAATCTGACTGCTGTTCGGTACAGATTCGCTGTTTATGCTTCCTTCCATTCCGCGGCTGACTGACTGCTTAATCCTGCATGTATTTAAAACTGATTAAATCAAGAGCCAAGGAGGATTTTTTTTTAAAAAAAATGACACAAATGTATTTTGCAACAGATACCGGCTCTGCATATTCCCTCTAGTAGGAGACAGAATAGAAAATTAGAGATGGATGAAAATTTCCTTCAGCTGATTAGCTCGATAAGAATGTACTTTAATTTGCACCTTCCTTCACAAATGGGATGTTGAAATTGTTTTTTTTTAAAAAGACACATGATAACCAGGTGAAAGAGAAAAATGAAAGAAAAGTGAAACCGACATATTTATCAGCTGCAGACCAAGGATTTCAATACCTAGCTCTCAAAAGCTACTGCGTGAAATTCAGTGCGTTTGTGATAATGAATAGGAGCTGTATTCTTTTTCTTTCTTTTTTTCCTTGGGTAACAGATATTATGAAAGGTGATTATGCTGTTAAACATTCTGGGGATAACTGTATCTTCTAAATTTGGCAACAGAGGGAAGCATTTCTATCAGAGTGGATTTGATGAGACCTTTCTATAACCATTTGCAAATTCCTCAGTTGCCTGGGATTTCAGCATAATGTGCCCCTTTAATCCTCACCATTTCTTTTCCCTGCATCCATTTTTATTTTTATTTGTTTGTTCTTAAAGGTCAATGGAAGTGTTCTGGGAAATCTGAAGTACTGGAAGGATTACTACCATTAGGTTTTAACTAATTGTAACTAATTTTTAAACTTGTTTTTAAAACTTGGCATTACGTTTTAACTAATGAGTTAGTTATAACTAACTAACTTGAACAATAATATGTTTATCTGTTTATCCAATCATGAAATACTTGAAATACTGAACCTTCTTTTCAATGAGGGAATTGTTCCACAATTCATTCTCTCTCTCTCTCTCTCTCTCCTTTCTTTTTCTCTCTTTTTCTCTTTCTTTCTCTCTCTCTTTCTTTCTCTGTCTCTCTCTTTCTTTTTCTCTCTTTCTCTTTCTCTTTCACTCTCTTTCTTGTTCTCTCGTTTTCTCTTTTTATTTCTTTCTCTTTCTTTCTTTCTTTCTTTCTTTCTTTCTCTTTCTCTCTTTCTTTTCTCTTTCTCTCTTTCTCTGTCTTTCTCTGTCTTTCTTTTTCTCTCTCTTTCTCTCTTTCTCTCTCTTTCCCTCCCTCCCTCTCTCCCTCTCAGTGGTTCTGGAATTTCTTCGTTAATAGAAAAGAAAGAATATATGTGTGTTAGTGAATGAGAGGAAGAAAAGGGGATACATGTAGAACAACTACCATGAAAAACACAAGAGGAGAAAAGACACAAAGAGGAGGAAATTAAAAGTGGGAAAAAGTGTAGGAACGTACAACTCTCATATATTAACCAAAAAAAAGTGTTAGAAAAGAAGAAATAGAGAAAACTGGAATCAACAGAGATCTCTGTATGAAGAAGCTACCATTTCATACTTAAGTCTCATCAAAAGATCACCCTGCCCATCCTGGATTATTAAACCCGTTTCCATTCCCCTTGATTTTTTTAGAAGCTTGGGCTACGAAGAAGCAAAAAAGCTCAGCCTATCTCAGTTTTGTAGCTATAATAAAACTGACTCAACCTTAGCCTGAAACTTTTACATTCCTCTAGTATAAGGAGCTACTTTATAAAAGAAAACTCTACAGGGTATTAGCTGAGAGCTGGCAAACTATCAATTCCTTCCTCAAACTGATCAATGTTAAATACATAGCCCTTCAGAATGGAATATATTTTAGATTATTCCAAGGCGTATCTTTCCGGCGTAGAGTGATCTAATAACTTCCTGAGGGGGAAATATATAATTGTTTTATAATTTAAATCCTATTTTAGCCCAAACCTGTTATCTCCAGAGGACATACATCTCCATATTGCTAGGTTTTTGTAGTAAGAATGTTCCAGTTATATGTCACAATTTTCTCATTCATGGAGTGAGAATATTCATGGAATGTGGTGGTGGGGAGAGAACACTATTTCAACCTGCTCAACCAAATCCTGAGAATTTGTTAACCATACTGAAGGATTTGCCAATAAATAATCCAGATATGAGATATGAAATTCAACCCGTAGAAGAGCAGACAGAGCTGGAGGGTGGAGTTAAGCATGTCATCAGCTTAGAATCGTTGTGTTCCCACAAGCACTCCACGTCCAATCCCTGCTGAATTCAGTTGACTGTTATCTGGTGCCAATTTATTGTTGAACTTTAATTGACCAACATTCTTGTGTATAGGCTTGAATATGTCTTCTATGCTGCAACCTTATGAATGGTCCTGATTCCTTGCAGTTGACACAATCATAAGTAAAATGCTTGGGAAGAAGGCAACATAGTTAATGAAATTCCATCCTGAATGCAAACTCTATTAAGGTTCCACAAAATCAGGGATGAATAAGGATCTGACCCCAGCAACAGGATATAACCATGGGGTTGTCGTGGCAACAGTATGGCAATTGTCTAGCCATAATCCTGTGATTCTTCAAAGCATCTCCCAACCAAATATTAATCCATTTTAACCTTGCTTTTTAACTTTCTGAGATCCCCCAAGATTATTTCAAGATCATTTCAAGACCATTTAGGATCAGTTGGATGATTTCAAATGTTTCACAGCTGTTTTAGTTCATTCTATGGGATTTGTCAGTAGTGTCTATAGTCGAGTTAAAAATTTCAGTGTTAAATTCTGCCTTGAAATTTCTCAAAAATATTTAGAAGAAATGAAATTGTCTGACTACATCTATAGGTATGTCACTTTTTGGTCTTATAATTTAAGAATGAACACAATTCATTATAAATGTTATTCATGTCTAATAGACCTCTCAAAGAATATTTTTAAAAAATGGACATCGGATTTTTGTGAGATCTCTCTCTCTCACACACATATTCTGCCATTAAGCCGAAGCATCTTGCAATCCAATCGATAACATTCACAGTTAAACTGATAAACCAAGTGGGTTTGTGCATGTATACACACAACATCAATGAACACTCGGTCCCCTCTCTATTTACTGTATTTCACCAGGAATGCTGCTAGGAAAAACTAGTCTTGGGGACTTATAATGCTTTAAAGTAAAGGTAAAAGTTCCCCTTGCACATGTGTACTAGTCGTCCCTGACTCTAGGGGGTGGTGCTCATCTCCATTTCAAAGCCAAAGAGCCAGCATTGTCCGAAGACATCTCCGTGGTCATGTGGCTGGCATGACTAAACACTGAAGGCACAAGGAATGCTGTTACCTTCCCACCAAAGGTGGCTCCTACTTTTCTACTTGCATTTTTTTACATGCTTTCGAACTGTTAGGTTGGCAGAAGCTGGGACAAGTAATGGGAGCTCACCCCATTACAGGACGCTAGGGATTCAAACCGTCGAACTACTGACCTTTCTGCGTCTTACCCACCACATCCCTATTATATGCTTTACCTTACCTTATATATTTACTCCCTTACCTTAATGTCTCTCTGTGTCTGCAGTGTTTGGCAGCCAAGCGCTGGAAACAGATTGCACTGGCATCAACTCGTTGCCACGTTTAGTTAATCTACTGCATTCTCTCTCTCTCTCTCTCTCTCTCTCTTTCTCTTCTGTCTCTTTCACATACATACATCTCTATCTTCACTACATTTATTTACCACAATTTATAGCCTGCCTTGTTCCCAAATCTCTGGGCAGCCTAATTAAAAGAATTATAGTAAAAAAAAAAGTAACATAAACAAACATTAAAACGTAATTAGTCATGAAACAACATTAAAACATCATCATTAAAGAAAAACAATTCGGGGATAAAGCATTGCAGGCTGCAGTGCTACATTCCAAATGCTGTAATCAAGAGCCAGTCTTTGTGACTTTCTGAAATTACAGGTGTGCGAGGTATCTACACATTTCAGAAGTTGGGCTGTTCTTTTTCCAGACCCAGCTGGAGTGGCCCTAATCAGTGCTTTTGGCTCTTTACCAAGAGATGAACAAGAGAATACACTACACGTTAGAGAATTTAGGAGAAAACTGTTGGATACAAGGGTTGCAAGTGAGCCACCAATAGATCTTGTTTCAGCAACTCCTGACACTGCGTCTCCTCAATATAGAGAATGGAATGGGTGAACATCCTTCTCTAATCCATGCCTCCCCGTATTCGTATGAGCCATTGGGATGTTTCAAAGAATGGAAGATTTCAACCAAATCACTTGTTCCTGAATTTATATATATATATATATTTTTGCAGCAAATGCAATGGTATGTGAGAATGGCCTTTGGAGACAACAGGAAAAGCCACCGAAACAATGGTCAGAGAAGTGGTAGCTGAACCTGCAGAAGGAATAGGTGGGTACCAAATGTTTTAGAAGGACTCCTCCCTAGAAAGAGATGTATTTTCAGATTTGCAAAACTTTCTTAATGTAACTTTACAATAAAGCAGGACCTAGTAGTTTGCGGTGTCCTTTTTGTCTGGACTACCTTACAAGGTTGACAGAAAGTGAACCTCACAGTATCTATTCCTCTGCCAATTGAACAGGAAGGGTAGATCCCTTCCAGAAAAGATGACTAGCTCTATTATCCTGGGTCTAAGCCATTTAAAATCATCTTTAAAATTACACACAAACAATAGCCAGTGCAGCATCTCAATAAAGGTGTTACCTTGCTCCACAGCACTTACCTATTAACCTGCAAGCTCCTGCATTTTGTGCCAATAATCTTTGAGGGCAGCCCCAAATAAAACATTTACAGTAACCTAGATGAGACATAATTAGGGCATGAGTTACCATCCCTAAGGCTTTCCACCTCAAGTAGGACTTCAACTGCGGCACTAGGCTCAGCAAGGTAAAAGCCTCCTGACCACAGATTCACCTAATGTTATGGTAGTAGTTGTAAATCCAGAAGAACCTACTGGTCATAGACTTGCTCCTCCAAGGAACGAGACCCCCTCCAGATCAAGAGAAGAGGTCACCAGAGATTCCAAAGATGCCTAGGTAAACAGTGATCCAGTCTTGCTGAGCTTCAGTTTCACTTTCTTTTTGTTCTGTCCAGTTTCTGGCAGCCTCTATGCAATTAGAGAAAATATTCATGGCATCTTTTGACAGGCCTGAGGTAGCAATCACTGAACAAGCAAATAAGTAACATACCATTTGGGAGACAATATGGAGAGTGCTGAACTAGGCAATGTTCCATGTTGAAGTAACCAGATTTCTTTCTTATTAATCATACCTGGAGCTTCCCACTTGGGAAGTAAGGAAAGAATACAAGGAAAGTTGCATTCCTTCCTTTCATGGCCCCAGTGGTCATCCCCAAGAGTGACTAAGGCAGTTTCGGTTCAGTTTTAGTTTGCCAGGGATTCAACTGGTCAGTTTTTTCAAGGATTGTTTGCAGCAAAACCTTCTCCTTTAGAGAATCAGTTCAATACTAATAATGTAATAATAATAACTAGTTTGGTAATGAAACATCTGCAAACCAGAAAACAAGCTCAGAAAACACCAAGGACTCCACGGTTCAACCCTAGCTACACATTTTTTTCCCCTATTGGAACAATTCAACATGTTGTTGTTGTTTTCCTGCCAGCTCCAGAATGGAAGCAATGCATGTTATTATGTCCCTAAGGAAGTGCCCCAAGTTTTAACTGAGAAGCTCTTTAGAATACTAGACTTCTTACATTATGCATTATGTTGAAGATCCTTACTATAGGGCAGGGGTCAGCAACCCATGGCTCTGGAGCCGCATGTGGCTCTTCCATCCCTCTGCTGCGGCTCCCTGTCGCTCAAAATATGCATCACAACTGCCAATGTGTGACACCTACCGAGGTGCAATTTATTAAGCTTTTTGACCCCCGGAAGGCCAACCACAGATAAATTCAAGAAAAGAAAAGTTTCAGAAGAAAACAGAACATTTAATTCAACTACATATGCTAGTTTTGTAGCCGCTCAGGAAATAGTCGGGCATGGGAAGGATTTTGTGGCTCCTGGTGTTTTCTTTTCTGGGGGAAACGGGTCCAAATGGCTCTAAGTGTTTACAATTGCCAAGCCCTGGTATAGAGATTGCCAAACATTGGTACCACCTCCATACATTCCCAAAGTAATAAATTGACATGGACAGAAGTGAATGGTATCCATCATTCTTTATTCCGTAGTCCATAACATAGATATTTTGCTTTTGATATATGACATAACATATTCTTGTAAATAATAATATAACAAGTGAAAATGGTATGCAGCATGTGTTTTACAAACTGCAGTTTGGTTTTTTGCATTTGTATTTCAGAAGTAGAGTTTTCTTGGATCTTCTACCATGAAGGCCATTTTCAGTTTGATGATGCAAATTGATATTGTTGTATTTTAATCTTCGGTGGAGTGGGGTGTCAAGCCAGTTTCCTTGGTTTTTTCTCTGTAATTTGAATTATCGTTCAGTTCAAACTAGGGTTAGGGTTTTTTTGTAGCCATGTCCAGAGTTGTTGGCTACAGTTCCATGAACCTTGAGATTCTTGATAATGTTAATAACTGTGGTTACAGGAACATGCAAGCTTTTATATCCATAATACACACATTTCAGCAATTTTTCTAACAGTAAAAGTTTATTGAACAGCCTGCCTCAAGAAGTGATAGAAAGTAGCTGTAGATTATTGTCAACAATATGGAACATCGATCTTGACTAAACACTCTGCTCTTTCTCTGTTCTATTGAGAGTAAAGGTTATTTCCTCAGGAAATTAACAATATAATCATGCATTCACCTAAAGGCTTGACATGATCTATCTGCATGATTCAGAGGCTTCTTTACATTAGCCAATTATCGCATTGTTACTAGTTTGCCATCTTTGGGGTAAACCAATCATTGTAATTGTGTGCACAGGAAGATTGCTATAAGAATAAACACCGCTGACCGAGAAGAGACTTTTTGGCTCGGGAGGCTTTGCTCAAGAATCATGTCTACGTGTTCATGATTACTACAAGTAGCATCTGTTACTATCTGTTGAGAATCTGAGGCTACCTACTTCTTGCAAGTGATGTTAACTGCATTCTGACTTTGTCTATTGAAGCTTCTGTAAATTGAATCTATGTGCTCTGTGGCATGGATATGTTTTGTTGTTTATTGTTTTGGTTTTGTTGTAGACTACCCAGAGTCACTTGTTTGTGAGATGGGCAGCTGTATAAATTAGATAGATAATAAAACTGGTTATGCAACCATCAGATTGCTATTGTGATCTCGCTTTAAAATGCTTTTAGTAGTGCATCTCAATTTCCTGATATGTGTAATACTGAGAAGTTAGGGTTGTATACTAAACAATTACAAGTCTTCGTTTTGCGACCACAATAGGGATCAATGATTGGTTGTTAAACAAAATGGTTGCCAAGTGAAAAATCATGTGACTGCAACTGTTTACAATTTTACTTAAGCTTTCCTTCACTTTACAGCATCAGAAAGACACGATCCCAAACAATATGGTGAACCCAAATGGTTGGGAAATTTCTAGAATTGTATACACGAGAAAGCCGGGTAAAAGGGCAAAAGATATATAGATAATCTTTGACTTATAACCATTTTAAACTGATTGTTCAACTGTGCTGAACAATCTTATAACCTGTCCCAGCTATTCCAGCCATTGTAGCAATCTCCATAATGGTCACGTGTTCAACATTTTGGGTGCTTGACAACTCACCTGCACTTAGGACTGCAGGTGTATTTCAATTTCTCCACTCACCAGTCTCCTCGCAACTCTGTCCTTGTGGCCCCAGCTTGCTCTGGATTCCATGGTCCCAGCTGACTTTCTTCATCATCTTGCTCCCACTGCTGATGCGATGTGCCTGACCTGGCTGCTGGGCCAGGCTGGGACTGAGCTTCACATACCAATAAATCCAAAAGCAGTCCCTGAAATTGAGTTTCACTTCTAGTGACTCCATGCAGAAAAATGGTTTGCTGTTGTCTTTTTCTGAAATTCTTGTTTGACTTTCAAGCCTAGTTTACATCCATCCATGGAATTCCTTATGGTCTTTTAACCTAGACTGCTTAGGTTTCAAGCACAGATAAGAGTATTCATTCTTAATCAAGATTGATATAATAAATTGGCATGTTTTTCTATGTAGCTCTGACCAAATATGAGGAAACATGCCTTATGTTTTAGGAACCATAATTCTTGTATTTTCTTTTTTTCAGAAAACATTGTCATGTGACATTAACAACACTGAAGAGTCAACAACATTCAGTAAAACCCATTCTCAGAAAATGTAAGTATTAGATTAATATCCAGATATAATGACCATTAGGGATGTGGTGGCTCAGTGGCTAAGACGCTGAGCTTGTCTATCAGAAAGTTTGGCGGTTTGAATACCTAGTGCTATGTAACGGAGTGAGCTCCAGTTACTTGTCCCAGCTTCTGCCAACCTAGCAGTTCAAAAACATGTAAAAAATGCAAGTAGAAAAATAGGGACCACCTTTGGTGAGAAGGTAATAGTGTTCTGTGAGCCTTCAGTGTTTAGTCATGCTGGCCACATGACCACAGAGACGTCTTTGGACAGCGCTGGCTCTTTGGCTTTGAAACGGAGATGTTGGGAATGACTAGCACATATGTGCGAAGGGAACCTTTACCTTTACCTTATAATGACCATTATATGAACTATAAGACTATGAGTGGCGGGGTGGCCTAAAAGTGAAGACACTTGCCTCCCACTTGGAAGGTTGAGAGTTCAATCCTAGGCAGCAGCAGATGTTTCTGTATCAGGGTGCAAAGAGAAAATATCTGCTGTGAACTCTGCATAGGAGTCAGGAAGAACATCCCGCCAGTAAATGCTCAGCTCCACTCAGTCGCCCCGACTCAGCTCGAATAAAGGGATTAAAGAGTTGTAAAAAGAAAAAAAACTCTCTATGACTTATAGCACTGTTCCCCAATGTGGCGTATGTCGCTGCCAAGCGGACTCACCTCGATGAATCCAGGCCACCCTGCGCCGGACGGAGTGAGAATAAAGACACAGTCAAATTCTCCTCGGGGAAAATGAGCCTAGGGCGTACCCTGGAGAGCTCTTTTATTGTGGTAACATATATGACGAAGTATGTGGTACATAAGCAGGTTAGTTTTCAATTGGTTACATTTTGTTGCAGGGTAAAAAGTAAGTAAGTTAACATACAATTGGTTAAACTTTCCTACACAGCGTCCTAACATATGATTGGTTACATTTTCTATAGGATGTGGTTGTTTGCATAAAATATGGTTGTTATATGTGTGAATGCTAGCATAGGATGTGGTTGCTCTATGTATATCATTGTTTGTGCATTTTCTAACATTTTCCTTTTGTCTACTTGCTTCGTTGCTTTTGCTAAATAGCTTTCTACATTTTAGCACATAGCCTAACATGGTGGTTTAACCGTTACTTCTGTCAGAGGATGTGGTTAACTGCAGGCGGCTGCTCCATTTTGTGTCCTAGGCCTCTAGTACACAAGCTGGCCTTTGGCCTAGTTACTATAGAGGCCTGAATCCCAACAAACAACCATGGCAAAAAGGTTGTAAAGTGGAGCATGGCTAATTTAACAAACCCCCTTGTTTAGCCGTGAAAATTCTAATCGCCATTGTGGTCATAAATTGAGGACCCAGTGGTGAAATGGAAAAAAAATCCCTACTGGTTCTGTGGGCGTGGCTTGTTGGGGGGAGTCATGTGACTGGGCGGGCGTGGCCAACTCAATATCACTCACGTCGAGGGGCTCCTCAACGGGCCCCTCCCTTCCCAGCCACTCCTTGTCCGGAATGGCAGGAAAATGGGGAGGGGAATTTTCCTGCCTATCATCCTTCCCTCAGTCTGTGCTGAGCTTGAGGAATGGATGACAGGCAGGAAATTCCCCCTTGCCCATTTTCCTCCATTTATGGTCCCCCCTAGCCCCCTCCCTCCTGGGGACTACCTTAAAGGCTTAACAGGTTGCAGCAGCTCCGTTCTAAATGGAGGGAGAAAAGTTAGGATTCTCTCTGCTGCATTTAACGCTGAATTTTGTGGAATATTGAGTCCGGCTGGGTATGGGCAGGGCCAACCAGGGGTGATTATTACCGGTTCGGCGAACCGATGCTCATAGTCCCTAGTGGTTTGCCGGAACCAGTAGGATTTCACCCCTGGGTAAACCCGATTCACTTAACAACTGTGACACTAATAATTCACTTAACAACTGTAGCAAGATAAAGTCATAACATGAGGCAAAGCTCAATTAAACAAATGTTTCACTTAACCAAAGAAATTTTGGGCCCAATTGTGGTCGTAAGTCAAGGACTACCTGCATTGAAGCTGGGCACCAGGCTACCACTTGTTAAATATTACGTGTCTCATTTACTTAATATGAAATCTGCTAAGGAAACAATAATATTTGAATTTTAATTTTAGCTACATTCATATATGCGTAGAGGCGCAGTAGGAAAAGTAAGCAATTCTGGCTGTGCCCAAGTTCTGTTTGTTATCGATAACGCACGATGTTAATCTCATTACAGCTTAAAGTGAAGATGGTTTTTGCTTCTAAGCAACACTTGAGTTCAAGATGAAGTTTCATTGAAAACATAAAATTAATTTCGAGTTAATAATCATGCAGGAGGATGATCTGAATATCGCCTCGGATGCTCTGAATTCTATTATTAGATGCATTTTATAAGCGTGGCAGGTTACATTTAAAGAGAAGCAAAAACTGGGAAACAAACAGAGGAGAGAGGAAAACTTAAGAGGCAGAATGCAAAGAAATATCAGAGCCCAGGCAGGTTTCCTGCCGGCAAAATAAAACAAAGCATTATAGAGGAAAGAAAGGAGAGAGAATCAAAATCTAGCTGAAATTTAAGAGCTATGAATTTTGGAAATCAGTACTCAAAATTTATTAATCAGAAAGGAGAGATTAACAAGGAAAAAAACCTGCAGAAACAAAATATTTCCAGCTCCTTTAACACACAATAAAATAAGAGGCATCTGTACACGTAGTCCCCGACTTACAACAGTTCACTTAGTGACCATTCAAAGTTACCTCAGTGAGCTGCGATGGCGCAGTGGTTAGAGTGCAGTACTGCAGGCTCCTTCTGCTGCCTGCCGGCTGCCTGCAATTTGGCACACCGAATCTCACCAGGCTCAAGGTTGACTCAGCCTTCCATCCTTCCGAGGTGGGTAAAATGAGGACCCGGATTGTTGAGGGCAGTAGGCTGACTCTGCAAACTGCTTAGACAGGGCTGTAAAAGCACTATGAAGCGGTATATAAGTCTAAGTGCTATTGCTATTGCTACCCAATCAAAACTTATATCTTCCCCTCCAGTGTCCTCAAAATCTCTGGGTCATTCATGCCCATCCAGTTCTGAATGGCCATTTTTGGTCATTTCCAATCCATCCCAATCTTTTATATGGATTGTTGATTATCTCAGCACGGAGCCATCCACATTCCCTGGAGTGTTCAAAAGATGGACAGGCCATAATACAGATGGACATATGAAATAAGGTGGACAGGCCATCATACAGGCTTCATTTTCACATCACGCTTTCTCAGCCACTGCCATCTTATTCTGCTTTTGAGACGATCAGAATCCTTTACAATTGCAATTGTATTGTTTTCTTGTCCTTAGGACTTGCGTCTCCTCCTGAATGCTGCTTCAAGGGAGAATTCAGATCTCAGTTTCAGCCTGGCTTGGCATCTTTCACTGAGAGTCATTCCCCCCCCTTTCAGGTCTCAGAATTTGTGGATGAACCCCATCCTATTCATCCCTCGGTGTGGGTTCTTTGGGGAAATGGTATAGGTTAGCTGCAAACATTCTTTTTTTAAATCTCCCCTGTGTTTCCAGGGAGATTTTTATTATATTTAACAAAACTTATTTCCTACCTTCTACCTGAACACCTATTACTAAGCCTATGCTATGTCATCCTACACTTACTCTAAACAGTCTACAATGATCTGTTTTCTCATTGCTTGAGCTTATACCAAAGTCTTAGTCACCATGTAGTCATCTTCAAATTGGCTTCTGTTGCCGGCAGTTGCTATTCTGAAGCATTGAACTTTGCAGTTTCTCGGTCTATTCCGGAGTAAGAAAAAGAAGGTAGTTTACACCAACTACCGGCTGGCAGTAGCTTCTCAGTGTTGTTGCTGGGCTCTGCTGCTCATTTCAGATTTTCTGCTGCTGGTTTGGTGTAGTCCAAGCCAGCTCTTCATTGGCCATTAATTTCTTGTTGAGCTGAGGATACCCAGCCCCCTCAGCCTGCTAAGTCTTACGTTCTCTTCTCACACATGACACAAATCTTCCTCCAAACACAGCCATACTTGGGTGTGCATGGTGTTCTCTGTTTGAAAACATCCAGTGCAGTGTTCTTCAGGCTGCCTTAAAATCTTGTGGAGAAAACAGGGAAGGAATCGCTCATGCTAGTCCCTAGAAGGCTTTCTTTCCAAAATGCCCTACCACAACTCAGCCTCATCCACCATCTTTGATGCTTATTCAGAATTCCTCAGACATTATGAACCAGCGCTCAACTTGGAAACATTTCTTGACCTGGTGATCCAACCGTCTTCTCAACAGTAAGAGTCCTGGAGAGACTTCTGGGCCAATCCAGCTTTATAGCATTAACCTCATACCATGTTGAAAGAAAACACAGGCCTTTCCTTATTCCAGCATCCATGCTTACTCCACACAACAATCTTCTCTGAGATATTCCGAACTTGTAGAATGAATATACCAGACAGCTACATGGGCACAACCTGCTATTGCCCTCCAGCAATATAGACTGAATCTTGGGGGAGGGGGGACACAGATACTTAGGCCAACTGATCACATTATGAGATATGGCCTTGCTCCAGGAATGAAATGTCTACCCACCCATGTACATCATAATGGAAAAGAGATAATGAATCTCCTATAACTGAAAGTGTTTGAGTGGTCACCTATGAATTTATACAACCTGCTCTATTACTCTTCACGCTTCCCAAGGGATTTTACTTATTCTTTAGATCTATTGTATAAGGCTTTGGAGCTGAACAGGTTCAATGGAAGACACGCAGGGACAAAGAGTCTCCAAAATGAGAGCTAGTTTGCTGAGGTGGTTAAGGATCCAGGCTAGAAACCAGGAGGCTGTAAGATCTACTCCTGCCTAGACACAAAGCCGGCTGTATGGTCTTGGTCCTGTCATTCCCTCAGTCCAACCCACCTTATGGGGAAAATTGGAAGAGGAAGAACATTTGGTATGCTAGCATGGAGCGCTGTATTTACATACCTGCCACTGATCGTTTCCCCTAGCGGCAGGAAAATATAAACCACTGTCAGTGGCCAGCATCAGCAAGGCTGATGCAGCTCTTTAAAAAGAGAGCTCCTGCAGCCTGCCGACGAGTCTGTTTTGATCGCGGGTCCCCAATAAAGGTGCTGAAAGACTGTCTGCGTTCTGCCTCTTCATTGCACCTGCTAGGTACGTCCAAGCTTCCCTCAGGTCCACAGCTGACGTCGGAAGTGCTGGAAGCTGATTGGCCACCGCTATTCTGGCGCGAGTATATAAAACGCTATGAGAAGTGCTGACTTTTGCCGCTCTCTGTTAGCCAGAGCGAGCCGCGCTAAGCTGACAGGCTAGCGTTTTTACTGTTAGCAATTTGAGCTGAACAAACCTGTTAACCTTTACAATTGTGTCTGCCTCATTCTGAGTTCTCTCAGGACATTTCAGCACCAGATATCATTATTTATTGTTATTGTTATTATTATTATTATTGTTGTTATTGTTGTTATTATTATTATTATTGTTGTTATTATTATTATTTATAAAAAACAACACATGTGAAATAAAAAATTAAATAAATAAGATGAGCTTCTCAACTTCATAACCGAGGCCTGTTATTACCTGGATTTCTGTTGGGCCTGCTTTTGGGCAGTCTACCAGTCTGACTGGTAGAGCTCAGCTCTTTGCTGTTGTATCTTTCAAGCAGACCTTTGCTTGAACTTCAAGATTTGAGATGCTACCCATGAGTGCAGATAGGGAGACCTGGAGGTTACTGGAGCTACCTTAGCCAGATTGGGCCGATTTACTTCAACTGCTGAACCCTCACCTTTCCAGGATTATTTCCAGGATTATTATCCCTAAATGCCCCTATATATTTATTAAATTGTGTATGTTGTCTGACTCCCAACAACGTTAGGCAGCTCTGAATCCATCTCTTCCTGCTGAGAAGAGAAACCCAGCAGGGGCATAGCGATCCTCCATTCCTCTACCCGCAATAAAATACCTTATGCCACCAGACTTGACATTTTGGGCTTAGACAACTTAGAACTATGCCACCTTCGGTATGACCTAAGCGTAGTACATAAAATTATCTGCTACAATGTCCTACCTTTCAAAGACTATTTCAGCTTCAACCACAACAATACACAAGCACACAATAGACACAAACTTAAGGTAAACCGCTCCAAACTCGATTGCAGAAAATATGACTCCAGCAACAGAGTGGTCAATGCCTGGAATGCACTACCTGACTCTGGTTTTTTCCTCAAACCCCCAAAACCTTAACCTTAGACTGTCTACTATTGACGTCACCCCATTCCTAAGAGATCTGTAAGGGGCGTGCATAAGCGCACCAATGTGCTTACCATCCCTGTCCTAATGTCCCTTTTTATTTGTATCCTTTTCATGTATTCAAAATCATGTTTATACTTTTATCTGTTATTGTATATATGCTTGACAAAATAAAAATAAATTGCAGAAGGAATGGCAAGACATCTCTTTGCAGAAGAGATTTTAGTCTATTCTAGACAATTGAATTTGGATCAGGGAGATATAGGATACATTTAGATTCCTGCCCAAACAAGTCCTCAACCAGTTTCATGCGCCATGCTTTGGTAATTATGATTTAATGACAGTTTATTGAATAAATCAATGTTAATTGAGTTTGCACAGTGTTCTAGGTCGTAAACCATGCTTCACAGATCACATTGGCTTGATCCAGACAGCATACTGACTAAGCTGGAAACAAGCCATGTTATAACTTACGACATAATCAAAGTCACTACTTCACTGCTTTATTTACTTGATGTTTTACAAAATACAAAGTAGGGAAAATCCATTTATTCAGAGGGTAAAGGTATAATAATCAATAAGCCAAAATATGAAAATGATGACACAATGCTAGAAGCAGGTATATGCTACCATTTACTATGACCATATCACCTTAAACTAATTGAAACCAGCATATATGGGATTACTATTTTAAATAAAAACTAATAAAGACGAATGGTTTTTTATTTACAATGAATAAGCAAGTTTGCATAGATGTGTCTACCGGTATATAACCATAGCACAAGAGAGTATGTCTTAATCATTGGACAGTGGATTTTTAAAAGATGTTTAATCAGTGTTTCCAGATTTTTGCTACCATTTTTTTTCTATAACTGATATTTGGATAGCTGTTAAATCTGTTATAGATATTTTTGGAATTTCTACTGATTGGACTGAAATTATCTAGGTCAGCTACTTAATGTCAAGACAAGCTAAGTTTGATAAACTATATATTCCCAGCAGTTAGTTGCAGTGTGCTAGGAATCTATACTTTTGCTGCTGAGCACTACAGTGTGCTCTTGCTGTTTGAACCTGCGCAATAAACAAACCTTTCCTGCATTGAAGTGCTTGGCAGACTCCTGTCTTTTCTACAACAGTTTAATTAAACATACATAAATGTGCCATGCAAAAAACTGTAGCTACATATGCAGCGAATATCTGGAATTCCATGTCAGGAAGTAAGCAAAGTAGCTGAAGGATACAAGATCCTGGACCAGAATCTAAATGAATTGCTGAAAGGAAAATTGTCCTTATAATTCATAACACTACAGCTTCTTTGCTAATCTGCAGATAGCTAGCTCTGGGTTTCCCAAATATCAAGTGTATCTCTCTTGAAGAGATAGACAGAATACGCGAGGAAGATGGAAATAACTTTTTTAATTGTACAATGTTACAATAACTCTACCTTTCCCAAAGTTTTATTTTATTGTCATTGTTTATTTGTGCTCAGATGATTTTTTTAAGGGGATGTGCATTAAATTTATACTAAAGAGAGGTGAGGCTACAACTGAATTGATGGAATTTATTTTGTTTCTGGTTTATTGAGTGAATGTTTGCATCTTCCTATCGATGCATGTGTTTATATTTTCTAGTGAGATGCCTTTCAGCTGTTTTGAAGAGTTGTTGGGCTGTTGACAGCATGTTAAACAGCAAAATGCTGGTTGCAGAACAGAGCCTTCTGCATTCAATCATTTATAATTACCATTATCAGATGATTCATCAAAAGGCATATGGGAGTCTTAAACAGGTTGGTAGAATGTTGTGACCTTTTTGGAAATCTTGATTAAATATTTTTAATCTGGAGGAATCACGCTTATGTGGCATCCAGCAATTCTGCTTTATGGAATAAGGCCTTCCATAATAATTTGCCCATTATGTCATCTTTAGTAGAGGAATTTTTCAAGGAGGAGCAAATAAAATTCCAAAAATAAGACTTAAAAAGACTTAGTTATAGCCCAACACTTAGAAGCTTATATTTTTGCCATGGGAGTTATGTAATTCTGACTGTAAGGATTTTGTATCTACTATATTTTATTTTGAATTGGGAAATAATTTTAAATAAATTAAATGCATTTGGTTCTGCAGAAAGTTTGCTTAATTTTGGGATATGTAGATTGTTCTGTTCACTTATTGAAACATGTACTATACTGAAACTTAATTTTGAACAAGTTAGGAGTGCTCACAAGTATATGCTAGAAATATAGTGCATATGAAGAATCTGGTTATAATTAATATGAGTTAGGAAAAATGATTCATTTACATCTAGATAATACATATTTATTGGAAATAATGCTATTGATTGGCTTTTTTTTAATATGGACCAATAAGCAACATTTTTTACCTTCAGGTAGAACAGTGCTTGAAACGTTTCAATTTAATGAATCTGGAAAAGTCGATTCAAAAAATTGCTGAGACGGGCCTCATGTAAGTAGCTTGTTAGCATGTCCATGTTTCTATAGTTTTATTAATACAGGTTGTTCTTGAAATACAACTGTAATGGACACATGTCGCCATGGTTGTTAAGCAAAACAGCATCACTTAACCCCACTCGCTACTCTTCCTGATGTAACCATGAAATGAAAATGAGAATTGTTAAATAGAGTACAGGGTGCCTTGGGTGGAGGAGGCCCTAGTGGCCTATGTAGGTTGCCTGCCCTGAACCTCTCAAGACTACTTCCACCCCATGCTCCACTTCTCTCTGGGGTCCCCATAGTCCTCCTGCTTCCTTTCCACCCAGCAAGCAAAAGACGACAAGCTATCTGAAGCTTGCAAGCCTCCAACTACCTTCCCACCCAGCAAGCAAGGGGAAGGCAGTCCATCCAGAGTTTGCAAACTCCAGCAAACAAGGGAAGGTTAGCTTCTTCACAGAGTACAAGCACCACACTCATCTGAAATTCCTTAAAGCAGATTTTCCCTATAAAGGTAGTTCTCAACTTACAAACTTTTGTTTAATGACCGAAGTTAACAATGGTACCGAAAAAACTGACTGATGACCGTTTTTCAAACTTACTGACTGTTGCAGCATCCCCATGGCCACGTGATCACAATTCAGGTGCTTGATAGCTGGTTCCTATTTATGACAGTTGCAGTTTCCCAGGATCATGTGATCACCTTTTGCCATCTTCTGACAAGCAAAGTTAACAGGGAAGCTAGTTTCACTTTACAACCGTGTTACTGACTTAACAAAGGTAGTCATTTACTTAATTGTGGCAAGAAAGATTGTAAAATGGGGCAAAATCACTTAACTGTCTCACTTAGCAACAGAAATTGTGATCATAAGCTGAAGACGCCTTGTACGGTGTGACTACTGTCTGCAGCTACCATGTGATCCAGAAACGACTCATTTGATTTAAAGAGTTGCAGACAGGTTGTATTGCATAGTCTGTGTCATTATTACCATATTAGCTTGTGACAAAGCAGGAGAGAGTAGCATTCAAGCATATATACATTTTCTTCTCTATTTATTTTAAATAGAAAACAGAGATCTGAAAATTCTGACGAGTCCTTGGTGCCCAGCCAGCCTGTAATAGAAGTTGTTCTGGTGAAGATACTCGGTAGTTGCAAGCTTATACTACGTTTATTTGAATGTTGTTGTACGGCATTTAGGTATCCTTCCCAAAAGATATTTCTGTAGTTGTTATTATCCGGCTCATTACTGATTGTGGTACATAATTTTTCTGGTCTTAAGTTTTTGCAGTTCTCTAGCATCATAATTGAGTATAAATGACTTTGATTTTTATTGAATTAAAACGGTAAATGACAAAAAAGTAAACGTGTTTTATTCTTCACTGTCTTAGGACTGAGCACACTGAGCTGAGTAACTGTAAAATATACATTTAACTTGGATCTCTAGCTTTTTGGGAAATAATTATCCAGCCTTAACCAACTTGTTTCTCAGTTTAATTGTTAAACATCTGTGTTTGGAAGAGTATATATTGTTCAATACTTTGATTCTGGGGTTGCTGAGTCGGTTATGGTATGTACACCTCTTAAATATTTTCATTGTTTCATCATTTACATGTTTATAATAAAGATTTTGCTTAGTCAGTTTCTTGCCAATTAGATTGTGGGGGGGGGCATACCAGTGGGTATTGTACCACACCATGCCACAATTTGTAAAGTTCCAACTGCATTTATTGCTATGGTGGATCCAGGAAAAGGGATGGATGAAGAAAATTAAATGGCATCTTCAGAAACTCTGGAGCTTTGTTTCAGCTGGGATGGGAAAAAGGAGCATACTTTCTTATAAACTTTTATTTATTTTTCCCTAATTGGTTTTGAGTGGAAGAAATTTAAATATGGCAGGTGCCATTAGTGTATACCTGGTTGTGGGCACTGTATGTGTAATGGGTTTTATATGAAGATCCATTTTTTCAAATGCTCAATTTGGGATCTTCCTTCAATGCAAAATAATGTCTGGCATATATCTTAATTTCAATAAAATTTTAGCAGTATACAGATGGGTTTGGGCCATACGTACTGCCCAACCATTGGAGTTCATTTTTTCCAAAGATGGAACTATAATCTTTTTCACCGTGTCACAACTGCTCCATTCACTGGTAACTGGATCTCCTTTTTTTCAGATAAATAAAATTGCCAGACATTCTGACCGAAGTAGATAAGTCATTCTTCTATCCATCTATCCTTCTTTGCTTTTGATCAATGAATATAAATTCTGCTTTGTGTGTGCATGTGTTTTGTCTATTTAAGTAAGGCTCATAGCATTTCAGATCCTTATACTAGCAACTAGCATGTTCAAAAATCCTGGGATGCTGTTCTAATATTTAGAAGCTACTCACCCTTTTCAAGTGACAAACCTCTGGCTTTTTCTTCAGGATTACTGTTATTTTTTTGCCAAAGTTTATTGTAAGACAGTACTGATTAATTCATACTGAAATCAGAAGCAAACACGGAATTATGTTAGCCAATATCAAGTGTTAACATCTCTCTTTGTATTTTTCCTTTATTATTCTAGGATTCTTTATGGAGCAGTACTAAAAAAGCTTAGTACGTTATATAAGGATCTGTTTGAATTACTTCAAGAAGTAGCAAAAATGCACCAAAGGCCGTATATTAAAGGATTTGTCTTTCCTTCTGAAATAAATGATTTTCTGGAAACCAGTTATTTAGAGATTAAGAAGAAAATGCCTAAAGCATTTCTGGAAAGGAAAACTGGCACTGGATGGATAAATACATTGTTTTCAGTACATAAGACTATATCCCACTCTCAGAATCTGAGTGTAGCAGTTCTTCCAGCAGTCAGGAAAAAAAAGAAGAAAAAGAGGAAAGGTATCCAAAATACTTCTGATATTGGAAAACCAGTTTTGATCAACAGAACTAATCAAGGTAAATAGTAATGGCTGCTTACTTTACTTCAGTATTAGCAACAGTCACACTCATGTTTATATTACAGCAGTGTATACATTTTAATGCTTTTATAACTTGTATTAAGTTGGAAGATCTGTGTTGATTACCTTTTCTCTTAATAGTGTGGAGAATGTCTGGGGGGAAAAAAGATGGGCGAAAGGGAGGGAGGGATGAAAATTGCGAATGCTTAGATGTTTCTTTGGAACGAGACTATTAATTATTGGCAGGAAATCAGGATAGCTACTTAGAAATTCAATGCAGATTACATTGTCTAATGTACAAAATAATAATTTATTAAACTTTCATGTTCAGTTCCTAACAACTGTGCCCTAGCCTACAACTAAAAAAATTACAATAGAACTATTAAAATATGGCAAGCATGACAGATAAGATAGAATGAAGCGAAGAGTCTCACTGTCCCTTTCTAAAGGCCCGGGTGAGAAGCCAATTTTGCTTTTGTGAAAAACAGCAGATATCGTGATGGAAAGTTCATACTAGAGGGCAGGTGCTGATACAGAAAAAGCATGTTTTGGAGATGCCAATTGATGAAAGGAACCTGGAGCATGCTGATCCTGAAAGATCGAAGTGGCCAGCCTGACATTATAGCAGATTTACTGATTTAAACCTATTGTTGTTCAAGATTATTTACCTATTTTTAGTTTTATCTCTCTGCCTTTTTTAGATCTTGCAGAGAAGTTGGAGTTTGATCTGAAGACATTATGCAAATATCCTAATCCTGTATCACAGAAGGTTTGTCCATTCTATTCTTGTAGGCTTGTATTTATTTATATTTGATAGCCAGTTTGATGTAATAGTTAAGACATCAGATTAGAACTGGAAGACTATGAATTCTGGTCTTACCTTAGACACAAGGCCAGCTGGGTGACCTTGGGCCAATCACTTTCTCTCAGCCCTGGGAAGGAGGCAATGGCAAACAATTTCTGAAAACTTTGCCAAGAAAACTGTGGGGACTTGTTCAGACTGTCTCCAAGAATCGGTCATGACTGAACAGAAATAAAAACAATTTTATCCCACATTTATTTTGGATCAGCTGAAGGCAATTACATAACTAATGCTCCTGTCTCCTGTTTTATCCATAACAACCCTATAGAAAGTATTTCTGGCCCATAATCATCCAGCTGGCACAGTCTGTATTGTTTTTCTTTAAATGTTATAAGCACTATCTGTGCTTTGTAATTTCTTATGTATATGAATAAACATATTCATTTATCCCTCTCCTTTGTAAATAGAGTTAGTCATTTAATTGTTAAGTTTGGATAATGGAAATTAATTCCATTGAATATGGATTTATAGGATCTCAAGAATATTTGGGAATAGTTGATGACAATTTGATAGTCAGAAACACACTTTCATGTGAAAAGCTTAATTTTAATTCCTGTCTCATTCTTGTTTGGTGTCTTTAGAACATGTGAAATATTTGAGGAATCTACTCCTAATTAAAATAAGCAGCACTAATCAATTGGATAATTTGGTCTAGACAATTTCATAAGTTAATTAGGTCTGTGGAATTTTCTTGGCCATGAGAAATAGGGCTGATTTTTTTTTTAATATGAAGAAGAGATAACATTTCACAGTTGTTCTGGAAGCTACATTGATCCGCATTTTAGGAGGCCATTCAAAAAGCAAATTTTGGAGACTCCAAAGGGATATTTGTTGATGGCCTTTATTAACTCTAAACCTTTTAAAGTGGTTAAAACTGTTATCTATTTAATTTTTCAACTTCTATGAACTTTTTAGCCAAGGATGCTGTGTGTTAAAAGTTTCTTCTGAATCCAGTAATTTTTTACTGTTTTATTTCAGAATTCTGAATTCAGTAATATACTTCCTCAGTCAAAGAAAATCACATCTATTTCTTCTAAAGCCCTGAGTTCTCAGCATCTTCACTCTTTTGTGTCTAAGTTTAAAGAAGTGCACTCCTTTGAAGAACTGTCTCATACACTGAAAGCAACAATTATCTGGTGTAAAGACAATAAACTTAGAACAGGGGCTTTCTTCTTAGGAATGAAGCTTTTAAAAAGCAAGAGGCTGCAGCATGTGGAAGCCCAAGGTTGCAGGTATGTAGATTGTTAATCCTTGTCTTTCCATATCTTCTAAACAGACTCTGTAATCCTGAAATATAGGTAGTCCTTCATTAGCGATCACTTGTTCAGCACCTGTTCAAAGTTACAATGGTACTCATTAAAAAGGACTTAGGACCAGTCCTCAAAGTTGTGGCTATTGCAGCATCCCCATGATCACGATTGGGATTCAGGTGGATGGCAACTAGCTCTCAATTACAAGAACTGCTGTGTCCCGTGGTCACGTATTGACATATGCAGTATCACTTGTCATCTTCCTACAAGCAGTGGGAAAGCTGGCAGAGGTTGCAAGTTGCTTCTGCCTTTTTGGGGGGGGGGTAGGAGCCCCTGAGCAGCAAGGAGGTCTTATCTGTACTGATACAGTGCTTGCCCACATCACCCACTTGCCTATACTTTATAGCACTTCCCTGCAGCAATCACCCTCCCATGCTCCATAGCCCCCATCCACCTAGGCATAATCCATGATGCCTACCAGTTCTGTCTGCCTGTAGCTGTCTCCCAGCAGTCTGCATGTCTCAGACACATTTCACCAAGTGTTTTTGGCTTCATGCCTCTTCCTATATCATAATTCAGAGACCTGAAAAGTTTGAAAATTTATAGTATATCTAGAGAACTATAGTTTCTCCAATCCCCAGATGGATGATAAAAGTATTTGATTTCCATATTTGTAATATGGAAATGATGAAATCTCTTTCTCAGTATGCATATTAATAAAATTAAACCGCATGAATGGTGTTGGAACACGCCTCTGCATCCATATTGTGTTTCCCCGAAAAGACAGGGTCTTATTTTCTTTTCATCCCCGAAATAAGCGCTTGGCATTTTCAGGGAGATCTTATTATTTTTGAGGTGCAGGAGGTGGTGAGCATGGTCACCTCATGATTGCTGCTGTGTTTTGGGGAGGGCTTATTTTCAGGGAAACAGAGTAGTCTTAAGCTTTCTTCTGTAACCTGTTTCAGATTTCGATTAGTCAATTAAACTTTTCCAAGTTCACTAGAACTTTGACATGTGAAAAAACTGGATTACGCAAAATGTTTGTTTTACAGACTGTTACATCAAACAATTGCTCTTTGCTGCTTTAATTGCTAATCTTTTTTCTCTTACAGATTGCAGCGGAAACTTAGATGTGTTAAAGCTACTATCTGTAAATTCCTTACACTTCAAAGTTGCAGAGAGAGACCCATACAATTTAGAGGAAGTCGCCAGCGAAATAGTAGACTGTTACGGAAGCAAAGCTGTGTTTCACAGGCTACTTCTGTACGTAGAGGGGGTCTTCTCTTCAAAGGAACTGTATCTCCTTTCCTCAGTCATTGCTTTCTATTTCGGACTTTGGACTCAAGTGATACAAAGATTTTTGAGGAAAACATCCATGATGGCATTTCTGGCCCTGCAGTGTTGGAAAGTCATCTTACCCATATACAGAAAGAAGCCACTGAACAGAAAGATGACATTGATGATATTTTTAAAGTTATAGGCCTCTAAGGCTACTTTCTGTTAAATAATCAAAAACAATATTTGGTTCAAATGTTATTTCTATTCCATTATAGCAAATGCAGGCAACTGTTGTTAGGTTTTGAGGTTTCATTGAGGTTGCTGAAAAGGAAGTTGTAATTGTTGGTGGACTGATTTGAATCATCCCTCAATTACTTATTTTTATAGCAGTGTTTTACTCTTTTATGCCTGTAGAAGTGTTGCTACAGATCATATGAAACTTAAGTTGGAACACTGCCAAACAAATGCTGCTAAGAATAGTTGAGTAACAATTTCCTCAAATAATTCTTTGAGGTGAATGAACAGTGAGGACAGTGGAGGGAAAAAGCACCAAAGAGCTAAAATGGGAGTGCCTTCAGAGCTTATAGCTCTGGAACCAAAAGGTCATTTTGCAATATTAGATGGTTGCAGGAACTATCCATTTTTAAATATCAATAAGAATAGGGCTGTGAATTATACTTAGTATTCTTTAAAGTGATACACTTTGATGGCCAGTCCTAAGACGGAACAACTTAGAGGTGTCCTAGGGTAATGTTTTATCTCAGAAAGAAAAAAAACCCTTACTTTTTTAAGAAAGGGAAAAGCTTGCATATTTTTTAGTTATGTATGATGTGTTTGTCCTATGACAGCACATATAATACAGTGAAACAGGGTTTGTTTATTACTATTTGTTTTATTATGCTTGTTTGCCTAGTTACTTGGACTATTGAAGTGCCTTCTAAATTGAATAAATACCTGTAATTTGTTAACTAATTTTTTTCATATCTGCCACGTTCTTCTCCTTTTACATACATGCAGAATGTAACCTCAATTGGTAACAAAGAGCACAAATACATTTTTTATCAATTTAATACCAAGTGTTTCAGCTAATTTACTGCTTATTTCCTCAAAACATTTTCTGATAAATGTGATGTAATTCCTCTCTATAAATTGTTCTAGTGAGTCTCTACTCCTCTGCTACTTTTGCTGATTTTCTAGCACTGTGATACTGTAATCCAAAGTGAGTTTCAATTGCAAGAGAGAGTAAAAAGCAAGTCTGCCCCCTCCCCTTTGTCTGTCTTCCCAGACCCTTAATTCTTTAATCTTAGATGGCACTCCATAGTTAAAGTCAGTATCATAGTCTAGCTCATTTTTTAAAATTCACCAATTATCTGCACTTTTGGATAGAAAAAAAAATTCCCATAAAGGTCTGGTTCATTTGTCTATTTTAATTCTAATTTTTTTCAAAAGCACTTTCATCGAATTTTTTTTTGAAGATTTAAAACTTTTAATCTATTTAAAACTTTCTTATAAACACTCTTTGTTAAACTTTTTGCCGAAAGCTTTGATTTTCATTTTAATCCAGAAAAATTGTTGACCCAAGAAGTGAAATTCTCTTCCTATCACTCACAAAATCTCATTTAGCTGTAAATTATATTCAAAAGTATTTAAAAATTAGGCTCGTGTGAACCTTTTGTCCATATGAGCTGCATTATAGCTGTGGACTTAGCTAACTCACAGCTGCTCAGCTCACAAGTTTATCAAAAAAATCTCAGTTCCTGAAATCTCCTAAGGAGCAGCTGTCCAGAATGCAACTAGTGCACACAATCAAATTTTCCTGGAAAGACTGCTGGAATTTATTATCTGGCCACCATTGTTGTTGCACTATCCACTCTTTCAGAGATGTTTAATCTGCCATACATCTTCACCAGAAGTCCAATTTCTTGCATTTCTTATGTTAAGTTGCTATCCATATAGACGACTCGGCCTTGATGGTCCAGCAACTATCACTGACATAATGCATAAATTTATATTGTTTCATTTTAATGCAAAGTGACTGATAAACACACAGCACTCAAAATATTTCTGCAGATTACCATTATAGAAAGAACCTCATTATTTTGAAATTATGGTTAATGCTTTTGGTGGATGAAATAATTATTTCTGAGCTACTGATTTAATTCCATTTGTTTCATTTCCTCCTGATAGATTAGCTCAGTTAAACTAAACTGTTCCTTCTTGCTAATATTTGTACTCTTCCGTGAGAAGAGTGGAGAAAAGAAAGATCCATTTAAAGCATGGGTGTCAAACACAATTGCATCACATGATGTATCACAATGTTTTTTGCCTTGCGGAGCCTGTAGGCCACCAGTTTGACACCGATTTAAAAGTATTGAGATTTATGAGCATTTTTTTAAACTAAGAGTTTGATGGGACAGAGGTAAAAGATAATAGCTATATGGCCCTTAGAAATTTTTAGTAATACTTGAAAAAAATTGTGAGCTAAATAAGAATGTAAATCTAGAATTATGACACTCAAATGGTTGCAGTCTAAAAAATTCAAGATATAATATGTCCAAGAATGAATAGTTTAGCATTTTGTTTTAAAGAAAAGCAGCACAATACAAAGGATCTCTTAAAACAGTCCACAATTAAATCTATTTCAATGCACAGCAATGTTCTGAATTATCTTTCACAGAGCTTCCTTTTATAGAAAGGAAGACTAAAAAAAAATGAGGTGAGCTCATAAAAGGCCTCAAGAGCCATAGTTTGCTTCATCAAATGCTTTTCGAGCCCGTTTTAGTTCTTCATTCATTGTTAACAAGTCCTTCACACGAGCAAATTTTCGCGGGTCTTTACGAATCAAGAAGACAATATCTTCAACCTGTACTCGACCTTGTCGTCCAATTGACATTGCTTTGTGGGTCTATTGGGCAAAAAGAAAATCCATTTCAATTAAATCCAATTAAAGACATTTTGTGTGATGCTACTGAGTTGTGCTCAGTATTTAGACAATATACTTGCTTATGAAAAAGAAACTAGAAGCTGATTATCCACTGACTGTGTGGCTGAGGGGAGACTAAAACTTGGATATTTCTGCTTCTAGTCCAACACTAATCACTATGCTATTTGGTTCATTAATCGTCTGAGAACTAATTTAGTGCACTGATTAAGGCATTAGCCAGAAAACAGGATACTGAGTTCTAGTTCTGCTTTAGGCATTAAATCCGGCTGAGGTACTTTGGACCAGTCACTCTCAACCCAACTCACCTCACATGATTGTTATGGGAAAAATAGAGGAGGCAGAAGTAGTATTAGATATGTTTGCTGCTTTGAGTTACTTATCAAGTAATAAAGGATGTATGTGAAAAATTGTAAAACAAATCGTTATTGGAAGTTTAGATGGTTGTGTCATAACAGCTTTTATACGTGTCTCTGAACATTTCTTGGTTTTACATAAAACATAGGACTGCAAGGAAACAAAAGCCCAAATATAGCATCTGTTGTATGAAATGTCTAATAAGTAGTAACTTATTACAAGAACCTACCATTTCTGTGATGAATTCTATGACTAGATCTTCAAGAATATCCACAGACTCTGTGTAAGGATTCTGATCATCTCCAAATCCATACATCATACACCTCACTGGAATTAAGAAAGCAAAAATCATCTGCAGGAGGGAATGGAGCAGCCTGGAACACTTATGATCTACATTATTCACATTCTTCCAAATTCAAGCAAAAATAGTATTTTTGAAAATAAATCTGGGGAAAGCATAGTTCAAACTTGTAAGGGGAAACAATAACACTCTATTACGTAAAGGTTCCCCTCGCACATATTTCCCCTCAAAATCTGGGTCTTCATTTTACTGACCTCGGAAGGAAATGATGTTAAGTATAACTTAAGCATCTCTTAACTTAACCAATTTCTTTTTACTTAGTAATGCAGGTTGATAGGATACAGATGCTAGACAAAAATAATTCAATAATTTACAGTAATACTGTCATTCAAAAAGTGTACTGCATAAACAAAGAGATTCTTCAAAAGTGGAGACTATAAAAGAGTTAAGTTTCGTTACTACCTATGAAAACATAGAAAGCTGCCTTATAAAAGTTAGGTCATTAAAACTAATATATCTATTTCTTATACTAATAGACGGCAGTTCTTTGGTATCTTCAGCATGCAAAGAATCTACTTTACTCTTATAAGGCTGACATCAACTTACATTCTTTGGAGAACAACCGCTTCCTTTTTCCCTGTCCACCATCTGGCCCTCCTCCAGCGTCTTCAGTATCTTCTTCAAACTATAGATAATAAATCCAAAATTTGAATGAAAAAAGAGACATACCCCAAGATTAATCTAAAAAACAAGGAGTCCAAAATTATTAGGATGGTTAAAAATATCTCTTGAAGTTGGAGGAATAAACAGTACAATATGAAAATAGGTTTACTGTAAACAAAGATGAAATTATGCTTACAGACATAAAAAATCACATTGATAAGATCTCAGCTAGAACCTTGGGATGCTACAATCAAAGTTCATAAAAACATCTAGTACGGCAACTGAAAAAGGAATATTCCATGCTACATATCATTTGAAGAAGTTAACAAACTTATCAACAGTACAATAATGCCTTTATAAAAATATATGAATACTATACAGTTGTCTACAGTACATTAAAATGATATTAAAAACCTAGAAGGGAAATCTAAATGACAACCAGACTGAAATGACTCATTTCAGAGAAAATTGTGATAAGTAAGAAAATGAACTTTGAGGAAAAATAGAATACTATGAGAAAATGGATAGGGACAACTCTATATACTCATAAAATCTTAGCAGAGGACTGTGCAGCAATTGGGAATGAAAGGAAAAAAGGTGAGTCTTAGCACTTGTTGGTACTTGTGTTGCAGAAGTACAACACAACTGACAATTCATTAAGCTGTATCTTGCTGTGCAACTCCCAAAAAAGATTTAACAAAATGCCAATAACGAAAGATGCAACATAACTGCCGATATGTATTCCCAATTTCCACTTTGAATACAGCTGTTTACTCTTAATATATTTCAGCATGTAAAAGTACTGATGTGTTTGAGCTGCTGTAAAATTAATTAGAAAAATTAGTAGTTTCTAACAGCTATTAAATATGCTAACTGTGGGGGGATTGTGTTCCATTCTGTTTCCTTAAATTTTGTGAGTTTCTCATAGACATCCAAAATATCTAACACTGAGTGATGGGGAAAGAGAAAAGATAATAAAAAAAAAATATATATTCTACAAACATTTTTTTTGCAAAATCTATAACAAGCAAGCTTTACTTATAGTGTTTTTACTCTTTACCAACTAATTTGAATGAAGATTTAAGTCTACAACCTCATTTATATGCCATGAATGCATGAAAATAATAAAAAGGTCCATCATCAAACACATACAACTGTACTAAACCAAAGGGCAGTTCTATGGAACAAATCTTATTGTGGATGCATGCATCTTGAATGAGGGAGACTGTAAGTTTGACATTAGTTGATAAAGCAGCATACCACTATGAAGTAATATGATTCTTCTCAAGTGCTCTGGATTATAACTTCCAACAATTATAATGAGCATGAAATGAAGGAAATGCTAAGCAGATGTTAATGCAAAGTACAAAAATGATAATAGAAAGCAGTATTGTAGAATCTGTAGGGAGTACATTGCTGGCCCACATCTAGTACATATTAATTCCACCATAAACTTCCTTAACAGCCATTTACGGATAACTGGGATGCTACAGGGCTCCTGCCTTGAGTAGAGGGTTGGACTAGAAGACCTGAGTTCCCTTCATTTATGAGAATACTGGGAATTACCTTGTGTTTACAGGATTACATCAGAAAATGTAAAACCAAATTCAAATTTATCTACCTGTAAATCTCCTAATGCCCAGGGAATCTTATTGCCAGATTTGTTTCCATAAAATGAATCTAGATTGGAATCCTACACTCCGAAATCCAGAGCGAATAAAACAATTCATTTGGATTTATATACAGCATCTTACTACAGGTTTTCCCTGTTCAAAGTGATGCGCTGCCATCAATGAACAGGATGTAGCTTTTAATGCGAATAATACCCACTGGATTAAAATTTCAGGCCTCTCCAACGATGGGTGTGATTGACTCCAGCATCCCCGGGGAATTTAGGGGAGGCGGAAGGCGCCACTTTCCTTTTCCCAAGCCAGCAGCTGCCAGCATCCTAATTGGTCTTTAATCACGGTTCACATCTTTTATGCTACCCAACACCTTATGCTTCGGCTTCACTTACAGGTGGGTCTTCTTCCTCGTCGGCCATGTTAGCATCAGGAATGACCTCCTTCCAAGTATAAAAATCTTAAAACCGCTTCTGACGTGCAACTCTCCCCCTATGCTTCAACCCGGAAGGCAAACGTTCAACTGCGCATGCTCCTTTGAGCAGATGACGATATAACAGGGCTTCGGTTCCTGATCCACTGGCTTCATTGGGTAAGTTACGCATGCGCAACCTTGAGACTGGGCGCATTGTAAGGTATTTTCCAGGGGCTTTCACATTTTTTGGGAAGCATCTGCCCGGACGCCTTAGAGCGGCGAAAGGGTACAGAAAATGCACATTCGGGGCTGCTTTCTTGTGATCATCTGATCTTTCCAGTCCTAGTGTTTAGGTACAAAGAAAAAAGTAGCTTTGAAATGTTAAAAAAAAGAGCGATAAATTAATTCAGGTTTTCTGTTTTGATTTCTCTACCTAAATAAATACAACGCTGTTTGCCTTAATAATGGAATACTGTACACATCAAAACTGAGTTCATGTAATCATCCTACATAAATTCGGCTTAATGTGTTATATCTAAAAAGACATTTTCAGTCTTTTGCGAAAGTAGCAGACGTTTAAAAAAATAAAAGCTATAGACTTGTACCAAAGCTTGTTATTTACCCTTTATCAGAATAAACACCCTTTATGATTTTATCTTCACACTAGCTGAATATCTGTGCTCCACTAGGAAATTATGTGATCGGGCTTGATAAATCTACACTTGCAGCTTGAAAATTAATGAGTAGTTACTATGGGTTTCTCCTCTTCCCTTCTTTCTCTCAGCCTTTCCCCACAAAATCCTCCCCTATCCTATCCCCTTCTCTCCCTCAGGATTGCCCCACAGAAGCCTATCCTATACCTTCTCTCCCTCAGGATTGCCTCCACTATCCTATCCCCTTCTCTCCCTCAGGATTGCCCCACAGAAGTCTATCCTATCCTATCCTATCCCCTGCTTGCTGCTGTGAAAGTAAAACTGAAACTCCTCTCCTCTGCTTGTGTTTTGCATTTGGAACAGATTTCTT
>JANHFT010007338.1:244784-256945 GCA_032467955.1 Pseudoxenodon macrops
GGTAGTGCATTCCAGGCATTGACAACTCTGTTACTGAAGTCGTATTTTCTGCAATCAAGTTTGGAGCGGTTTACCTTAAGTTTGTATCTATTGTGTGCTCGTGTATTATTGTAGTTGAAGCTGAAGTAGTCACTGACAGGTAGGACGTTGTAGCAGATAATTTTGTATACTATGCTTAGGTCAGACCGAAGGTGGTGTAGTTCTAGGTTATCCAAGCCCAAAATTTCAAGCCTGGTGGCATAGGGCATTCTGTTGTGTGTAGAGGAGTGGAGTACTCTTCTCGTGAAATACCTCTGGATTCCCAATTGTATTAATATCCGATATACACTGCGGATTCCAGGCAGATGAGCTATATACGAGCATTGGTCTAGCAAAGGTTTTATATGCCCTAGTTTGCAGTACAATATTACCGGAGAAGACGCTTCGCAAGATTAGTTTGACAACTCTTAATGCCTTTTTGGCAATGCTGTTACAGTGAGCTCTAGCTCATAGATATTAGATATTAGATAATATAACATATTGTTATATTTAACAATTTGTTAAAGTAAGTAAATATGTTGTGTTTCTTTGGAACATTTGCTGCTCTATTTTGGAAAGAAGTAAGATATTTTGCAAAAGATCCTGGATATATTTAAACAATTTTTAAAGATAGAATATTTTATAAGTAGTTGTCAACACCTATGTTCTTAAAGCAATGGCTCTTGCTTTATCATGTTGAAAGTAAGTGGCATTATTATATGAAAGTAAGTTTATATTATAACCTGAAGAATAACGAAAGAGTGAGAAAAATGGATAATCATTCTAGATTATAGTGATTTATGTACTTAGTAATTTATTTTACTTCCTTATTATTTTTATATTACTGTTTGTTTATGTTTTTATTCCATAATTCATCCAGAGTTCAGAGTTGCACATATTGTTCTTCCTTCATACATTTTATATCCATAGGTGCCATGTTTAATATGTTTCTGAATGCTTATATTCTGAATATAACTTGAACATCACAGTAAAGAGTATACGTTTATGCTTTCACATTAGGTTTTATAGGGCTGTGCCTATCAGGAGAAATTGTTCAAAAGAGCATTATATTTTACAAACATTTTATTTAGATCAAAGATTTTCTTCAAGGGTGGTATTCTCCTTGTAGGAGGTAATGCAAAATTTATTAATTCTGAAAGTCAAGCATCCTGTTATATGTTAAATCATCTTTTCCTTTGTTAAAATTATTATTGAGTCAACCCATGTTATGGAAAAAAAATAGGAATAACAGAATTGGAAACGACCTTGGAGGTCTTCTAGTCTAACTTGGTTTTTAATTTATTTATTGATAAATGTATAAAGAATATTTGTGAAAATGTTATTGAATACATAGGCCACCAAATCATTTCAACGTCCAATGGTTTACATTACAATAAAATAATACACAATAAAAATATCCTTCATAGTCAAAACCAAACCTAAAAACAGCTGTGATTTTAAAAAAAAAGCCCCATCTTTTGTAATACAAAGAACTAAAAAAGCTCTAAATTAATAATTACAATAAAAATGAAAAAATGTAATTAAAAAGGGGTGATGATGAAGGATTATGTCCTGTAGATGCTCTGTATAAATTTAGCCTTTGCTGATTTTTGGAAAGCTATTATGAAAGGCAGCAGTTTTACTTCTGGAAAGAGGTTGCATCATTGATAAATAAAGCTTTTTAGCCACAGCTGTCTTGACATTATGAAAACAAATGTGTGTGTTCTCTTAACTGAAGATAATATATTTGTTACTGAAAACCTGAATGATATTTAGGAAATGTTAGACACATTGTATAATGCCACAAGCATGAATCTCAAAATTAATGCATCAAAGGCACCTGCCTTTGACGGGAAATGTGAAATGAAACTTGGAAGTTATATATACGGTAAATGGTGAAAAATTAATTATGTGGTAAAACTAGAAGATGTAATATCATTAATAAATGTGTGAAAAGTGAATGATCAGTGCAAAAGAAGTACATTCAAGTGGTTTGGCCATATAAAGGGATTGAATGATAATTGGACTTGAAAGCAAACAAATGAGGGAAGAATGAATGGATTGAGAAAAGGGGCTGATAGAGAAAACTATGGTTGGATAGAGTGGGTGAGATCCTCAGAAAAAGAGTAGTGAAAAGGCTAATGTACAAAATGGCAGCGGATGAATCAGTGAATCAATGTGATAGACGCAAGAGTGATTTGCAGGCATAGAAAAGTGGAGAGAAGTATAGTGAATGGTTTGAGGTAAATTCATTTTAGTTTGACTTCTGTTTCTTTTCTTTTTTTAATTTCTCTTTTTAGTACTTTTAATATTTTTCTATGCTTTGCATAATTTAGTTTATACTGATAGGGTATAACACATTGGGTTCTCAGAGGTCACTGGAGGATTAGGCCATTTGTTAACCATTGTTTTTAATGTGTTACTAGGCGCTGAGAATTTCATTTGTTAAATGGGTGGCCGTATAAATCAATTTAACAAACAAGGAAATAAATATTGGCCTATTGGTACTCTTATATAAACTTATATATAGTTTTATTAGTTTATAATATAACATACAAATAAAATAGTTGGGAAATATTAGGGAATGAAAAAGGGAAGTGAATAGTGGGGGCATATATAACATCAACTTTTTCCCCAAGTCTTCTTCCATTAAACCCAAAAGAAAAGTCTCTGGGGTTTTTTCTATATTTACTTTAAGAATTTTCTGTATTAAGATGTGAATCCTACTCCAATATTTCTTTGCTTTATCACATGTCCACCATAGATGATAAAAACTCCCTTCTTTACATTTCCATTTCCAACATTCATTTGAGGGTACCTTTATTCATTCTTGACAATTTATCTGGAGTTAAATACCAGTGATACATCATCTTATAAATTTTTTCTTTTAAATTATAGCTTAATGTAAACTTTAAACCTTTATTCCACGTATTCTCCCACTGTTCACGCATTACATTATATCCAAAATTCCTTGCCCATTAAATCATACAATGCTTTACTTGTTCATTTTCCAGATTTAAATCCAATAACACTCTATAGACTTTCACAATAATATGTTCATCACTACCACACAGTAAAGTTATCCAATTCATTTTTAACAAAGTTAAACCCATGATTCTTTTTATCTAGTTTAAATCTTTCTTTCAGTTGTAAGTATGTAAACCAATGACAAACATGACCTTCTGATTCTAACTCCTCCTTAGATTTGAAGGTAGGGTCTCCTAAGTTAAAATATATTATTTTACCATAGAATAATTAAATATATTATTCCACCAGTTTGGCCTTGTCACCATTTCTTTTCTAAAATGTGGGTTTCCTCCTGTGGGGAAACCCGAAGAGGCATCTTCGTGGACAACCGTGTTTACCTATAATAATTCTTGATAACATTTCTTTCTATATCTTTCTAGATAAATCCAGTAAATATGCAAAGCTTGGAACAACCATTGAATTGCACTGTCCGCCAGAAAGATATAATCTGACAGTATGGAAGGTGAACTTTAACAATGGACTACGTTGCCATTTATCATTTAAGAGAGAGAACAATACCATAGCCAGAAACTGCAGTATGTACATGGATTGGGTATCTAGACCGGAAGAAGATTCTGCTATTCAGATAAAATCATTTCAAATGTCCAGTGAAGGAACATATAGATGTTTCATTGCTACTGCTAAAGGAATGTTAAACCATGAATATGAAGTATCTTTATCAGGTAAGAAACAACAATTTAAAATAATTATCTTGGATTGTTTAGTCATAACTATTATATTTATTTTTCATACATTTAGGTCATTTTTCAGGATATCTGAAAACAGTTTATAATATTAAAATGCAAACTTATAAAATATATTTTTATGTTTAATACATTTTCTTGTACTTGTAATATCCTGTTTCATTAATGTGCTTAAGGCACAGTGGTACCGTCAGTATTATTAGTCTAAGATGGCACTTATTATGGTAGAATTCCCTCAGGTGTTTCAACTGTCCTTGTTTACATTTATTGCTAATGTTTGCAGTCAGCTATCCCATTTCCTGGCATTTTCTAGGAAACTTCCACCATCCTTCTGCTTTCAGAAGTGGAAAGGAACTGCAGATTGTTATGGAGTAGCAGCTGATTATTATCTTCATTTAAACCTGACAAAATGTAGGAATTGCTCATTTTTTAAAACATAAAGAATTTGAAGTTCCATCTTCTATATTTTTCAAATGCCAATGTTTATATGCAATATTCCTATAACTCATCAACAGATCTTAACCAGTTAGTGGGCCATGGTGAATAGAATAGAATAGAGGAGAGGAGAGTTGGAAGACATCTTGGATATTTATTTATTTATTTTGTCAAGCACATATTAGATAATATATACAAGTATAGACATGATTTGAATAAATGAAATGAATACGAATAAAAGGGAACATTAGGACAGGGACGGTAGGCACTCTGGTATACTTATGCACGCCCCTTACAGACCTCTTAAGAATGGGGTGAGGTCCTCAGTAGACAGTCTAAGGTTAAAATTTTGAGGATTTGGGGATGAAACCACAGAGTCAGGTAGTGCATTCCAGGCATTGACCACTCTGTTGCTGGTCATATTTTCTGCAATCGAGTTTGGAGCCGTTCACTTAAAGTTTTTATCTATTGTATGCTATTGTTGTGGTTGAAGTGGAAGTAGTCATTGACTGGTAGGACATTGTAATCCCCTGCTTAGGCATTTGGTTATCTAATCCCTTCTTAAAAATTTCTACTGTTGGAGCATTTACAACTTCTGGAGTCAATTTGTTCCACTGATTAATTGTTCTAACTGTCAGGAAATTTCTCTTTAGTTCTAGGTTGCTTCTCTCCTTGATCAGTTTCTATCCATTGCTTCTTGTCCTGCCCTCAGGTGCTTTGGAGAATAGCTTGACTCCCTCTTCTTTGTCACAGGAAGACATTGGGAGACATCCCTGAGAGATTGGAACAGTGTTATCAATGTTCCAATCTTGCTGTACCATTCCAATTCTTATAGGTATTCTTAGAATATTTTGGGATCATAAAGCATTTATATTCATCAGTCCCTCATGTCCTTAAGCAAGGCTAGACCTCGCAGATATTATCTTTTAATTACTCATGCAATGCTTACACATGGAATATTTGGCAAAACCTCCAACCCATCTTTCCTCGTGCTATTTTCCTTCAACAATCTGGGGAGAGGCTTTCCGTGATGGTTTTTATGAGCAATAGAGCAATTTTATTATCAGCACTGCAAATGACCGAGGGGATTAACACAGGGTTGACTGATGATTAATTTGTGATGTTGCAAGAATGGAAAACTTCTTAAGAGGAGGGGATGGAAAGGAGGGAGGGAACACCTACTTTTTTCTATATTCACAAACAGAAAACCAAGCTAAGAAAAGAAAAACTCATACAAAACTAAATATGTGGCAGCAATATGAGGGCATATATTATTGATTGTAAAGCTACATCTAGAATTCTGCATCCAGTTTTGGTCATCACATTATTAAAAAGATGTTGAGACTCTAGAAAAGAGTGCAGAGAAGACCAACAAAGATGATTAGGGGCCTGAGGGCTAAAACATATGATGAACGGTTGCAAGAACTGGGCATGGCTAATCTAGTGAAGAGAAGGACTAAGGGTGACATGTTAGCAGTGTTCCAATATTTGAGGGACTGTCACAGAGAGGAGGGGGACAAACTATTTTTCAAAACACCCAAAGGCCAGACAAGGAACAATGGATGGAAACTGATCAAGGAGAGAATCAACCTAGAAATAAGGAGAAATTTTCTGACAGAACAATCTTACCAATTTAACACCTTCAGAAGTTATGGGTGCTTCATCCCTGGAGGCTTTTAAGAAGAGACTCGACAGCCACTTGCCAGAAATGGTATAGTCTACTGCTTGAGCAGAAGGTTAGATTAAATGACCTACAAGGTCCCTTCCAACTCTGCAATTCTGATTGCTCAAATACATGCTTTTTTGTAGTGACCCCTTCTTCTCAAGGTTATTTGGTGCATTCCTTTGAAAATACATGTTTCATTTCCTGTTTTATTCTATCACGTGCTTACTGATGAGTAAATGTGGCTGGAAATGTGATAATAAGATGCCTCTTACACTAAACGGGTGCTAGCTTGGTAAACGTACTTAATTATTTCTTATATTTCCCATTTCATTTTAGTGTCTCCACAAGTGTCCTTGACTCATGCCAATGGCACTGCTGTGTGCAAGGCGGCTGCAGGAAAACCAGCTGCGGAGATATCCTGGAATCCACCAGGAGACTCTCAAAATGTGGCTGAAATATTGCCAAATGGCACAAAGACCGTCATCAGTACATATAATATGAAAAATGTTAATGAGGATAAGCTTACCTGCGTCATCTCCCATCCTACTGGGGGAAAGTCACTTATCTTAACTCTACTAGGTAAAATTTAAGCATTTATTCATCAGTTTCACCTGCTAAGTCACATTCGGTTTACAGTAATCTGGAGGTCTCTGTTCTTTGCTGACATTTTAAATAAGTGAATAACTAATATATCAGGCTGTCTATTTACTCTGATGGACAAAGTTTTTTAGGGTCGTTCCAGAGGTGGATTCCTGCCAGTTCAGACGGTTAGCTAGAACCTATAGCGGGAATTTCCACCCGCTCGCCGACTGGCTGCGACGGCCAGATGCACATGCCCCCAAACCAATCCTCCAGCTGAAAAACAGCCCTCTGCACATGCGCAAAGCCTCCTGCGCATGCGTAGAGGGTTTTCATCTGGAAGTGAGGAGCGCACTTCTGGCGCTACTCTGAACTGGTAGGGAAGGTAAGTAGACCCACCCCTGGGTCTTTGCTATCATCACACATAGCCTACTACTAAGCTATGGTTCTTACCTAACTGGACTGATCCTCCTTCAATCATTCTTTCATGTTAATAAAACAGATTTCCATTTTTCTCTAGTTATTTTTATATTAATTGCTTAAGCCATGGGAATTGAGGAAAGAGTGTGCTTATTATTAAACTATTAATAGAGGTACTAGTTATGAAATTATTTCAGAAAGTAAGTTGAACTAATAATGAATGCTCTTAATACTAAAAATAAAGTACTCTTGAATATTTTCTTCAAACAATTAGAGTGCCCAGATAGTGATTGCTTCTCTGCCTAAATTGCACAGATTGAAAATTGCAGTTACTTTTATGGAAAGGTTGGATATTTGCATTCCTATTTGTGTTTATTGCCATGACTTCTTATAGTTTAAAGCAATAAAGATTTCGCAATGAATACAAAGCCTTGTGTGTCTTTGTATACAATGTCTTAAATAACCTTTTTAATTAGAAAACATGAATCTGTCTAGGAACATATCTAAATTATAATTAGTCATTCTATTTTCTTTTCTGACCCCTTTTTATTTATTTCATATATTAGGGCTTTAATCTGTCCTACTTATTATTTCTCACACTTTACATTTTTCTCAGGTACAAATGAAAAAAAGGAAAGTTCTACCATGATAATTCTCTATAGCTGTCTTACTGGTCTTTTGGGAATACTTGGATTTTCACTGTCCATCTATCTCTGGAGGTTCTGTGGAAGGTATGTATGACAAATTTTTAACTTAAATCATTTCATGGTTCTCTCATTATTTATCGGAGTTGGTCGCGGAAACATTTGTGGGAGTAGCGGCGTTGGCAAGATGGCAGGCAGAGCTTTGCAATACAAGCCCCGCCCCTTTAGAACCCATACAAAAGGGGCGGAGCTTGCAGCATGTTACTCTGCCTGGTCTTCCCCCACCCCCTTGCAGATGTTGCTGGAACACCCTGAGCATCAGCTTGGTGTATTACTGCAGTAGTGAAACCATTGCACTTGGAATGCTGCGGTATTGCTTGTACAAGGAAATGCAAAATGAGGGGAAAAGCAAAAGGGAAAAGAGTTATGGCAGAATGATGGTAATTCTAGAGCAGGAGATAGGACTCAGAACTACGGTATGAAGGAAGTGGTAAACTGTCCCTTCATTTTAACTCTGCAACCTTTGCATCTTTTCTTATGAGGAAAGGATGATTAAACTGAGAAGGTACTTTGTTGTAAGTGGTATAAATTTGAAATGCCATTTTTACAAATTTAACAAAACTCATTTGCTGTGGCATTTATTGAGAGAAGGAGATCTGACTATTTTCCTTCCTCCTCCTATCATAGCAGCAAAAGAAAAATCACTGCAACTACAAATATAGAAACAGTTTCAGGACAAACCATCCAGGTAAGACCAAGCAAACAATAATTGATCTGTTTCAAACTAGCCTTTAATTTTAAAAAAATGGTTGGCATTGTAAAAGCTCACAATAACTTTTAGGAGGGTTTACATGTGTTTGTCATCATATTAAAATGCAGGGGAGAAGACTATTAAATATCTTTAATAATTAATTAGTTAATTTCAGTACTTAGATTTATTGTCAAGTAATTTCAATCACAATTCTTTCTTTCTTTCTTTCTTTCTTTCTTTCTTTCTTTCTTTCTTTCTTTCTTTCTGTCTTTCTTTCTTGGCCAAGTGTGATTGGACACACAAGGAATTTGTCTTTAGTGCATATGCTCTCAGTATACATAAAATACAAGATACATACCCCTTTAAGGGGCATGCATAAGGGGACCAGCGTGTCTACCGTCCCTGTCCGAATATTCCCTTTTATTCATATCAATTTCATGTATTCATAATCATGTTTATGCTTATATCTGTTATGTAATACATGCTTGATGAATTAAGTAAATAAAATAAAATAACTCAAATGCTGTGTGCCTCAGGCGTCCCAGAGCCAGCACCATCTCTTTGTGGCATTTCTGCACTCCTAATCTGGGACTCTTGCTGTTTCCCACTTAATGTCTTATGCATCATGGGGTTACATCACCAACCAGAACTGCCTGGATTGCCATCACGAAACAGTCATGTGATGTTGCAGTTGAAGACTTTATTGCTTAGTGGCTGCAATCCCAGTCCCTATTGCCATTGTAACTTGAGAACTACCTGCAGATCATGAAAAATGTTGACCCCCCCAAAAAAGAAAAGAAATTGGAATTTTAATTACTGGGTTATCATCATCACTACTGATATGCTGATGATGCCACCCTGATGGCTTGAAGCAAGAAAGAGTTAAGGAATCTCCTTGCCTACTAACAATTATGTTAGTAGGCAAGGAGGTAGGCAATCATGTTTGTAGGCAGGGCCAATGCAAAGCAAATAGATAGAGAAACACAGAAACAGTAATAGAAGTTGTCTTCCTAGCTTTAGAAGTTCACATGGATGGTGACTTTAGCCATTGCAATAAAGAAATGTCTCCTTTTGGGGAGAAAGAATGATGAATCTAGACAAAATCTTAAAATCTAGACAAAATCTTAAAGAGCAGACATCACACAGACAACAAAGATTGTCAAGGCTGTGGTTTTCCCAGTTGTAACATAAGATTGTGAGAGGCAGAACAAAGAAAAATGGATGCCTTTGTGTAACAGCTGGTTCCCAGACTAATTAACATTCAGGAAACTATTATGCAAACAGTCAGATGCAGGTTTTTTTCATTATCGTTGAAAAGACCACCCCTCCTCATGGGATTGTAAGAAGCTGCTAAAAATAATTTCTGAATGTCTCCAACATGATGTGTTAGGGAATAAATTTGTTCTAAATGGAAAATAATCCACTTACTGAATTTCATGTAACCCTAACTTTTTAAAATTTCAGTAGGTCTTGCTTATTGTCACTGGTAGAAGTCAGTGAGGGTCCTCCTTGAAAAGAGTCACTTTGGATCTGAAGCAGTTGCCAAAGATCCGGCCACTTGAGTTGGCACATAAAGTAAAACCAGACACTTTGCTGGAAGCACCAATAATATAGCTAAAGTTTAAACATTTTGAATACATAATGCAAAGGCAACATGAATTAGAGATGATCTTCATCCTTGGAAAAATCAAAAACAATTGAAAAAGGCAACAGAAGACACCTTTATTCAACACCATTTAGCAACCCCACTACCTAGACCAGATCAGGAAATCAACTTCATAGAACAGTCATGGCGAACCTTTTTCTTCTTGCCTGCCAAAAATGGCAGTGTGAGCGCGCTATTGCACATGTGTGCGTGAGCACACAAGCTCCCCACACACAGTGCACTGTGAATACACGCATTCCCCCCACCCTCGTCCATGTGCCCCACCATTGGCCCATTTTTCACCTTCCGGGGGTTTCAGGAAGCTTCCCTGAAGCCTCCAGAGGGTAAAAATGGCCCAACGGGACTTCCGGTTTGCCTGTTGGGCTGTTTTTCACCCTCTGGATGTTTCCCTGAAAGCTCCTGAAGCCTCCGTAGGGTGAAAAACAGCTGAAAATCAGCTGACAACACCTTGCATGCCCTCAGAAATGGCTCCGCATGCCACCTGTGGCATGTGTGCCATAGGTTCACCATCACTGTCATAGAAGGTTAAAGCTACTTTCATTGAGATAGGCTGTAATAATAGAATCTTGCAACGTTGATTGTGTTACATCTCTTCTGCCTTCTTTTATTACAGCAAATCAGGATGGTGTTTTACTGAGATGCTTACGAATGTTACTGCATTGTATATTTATTTTATTTTATTTATTTTATTTGTTGAACATGTACTAGATAACAGTTATAAGTATAAACATGGGCATGAACAAGGAATGAGTACAAGTAAATGAGGACAGTAGGACGCATTAAGAGTTGTTAACCTAATTTTGCGAAGCTTCTTCTCCGATAACATTGTACTGCAAACTAGGGCATATAAAACCTCTGCTAGACCAATTCTCAAATACAGCTCATCTGCCTGGAATCCAAACTGTATATTGAACATTAACACAATTGAACGAGTTCAGAGGTATTTCCCGAGAAGAATACTTTACTCCTTTGCTCACAACAGAATACCTTATACCACCAGGCTTGAAATTTTGGGCTTGGACAACCTAGAACTACACTGCCTTTGTTGCCTACACCTAAGTGTAGTACACAAAAGTGTCTGCTACAACGTCCTACCTGTCAATGATTTCTTCAATTTCAACCTCAATAATATACGGGCAAACAATAGATACAAACTCAAGGTAAACCGCTCCAAACTTGATTGCAGAAAATAGGACTTCAGCAACAGAGTAGTTAACGCCTGGGATCAAGGCGATGGTTCTTAGATAATTCAGTCAAGGCTTTCTTACTTACACCATCCCTAATGAAGTTATAGCAGCAGACAATCCTGGGAGGAATGATGTTCATTGGAGCACCAAGAATCAGAAGTGATTGTATAATTCAGCAAGAACATGAGAAAGTTTTTTTTAAAAGGGTTAAAATTTCATTTTATTTTTATATAAAGCATCATCCTGGAAAGCCTGTCGAACAATCATAGGCTGTCCTAATCATGGAAACATATAAGTAAGAGTAATGCACACATAGGGTGAACAAAGCAATATTACATTAAAAACATAACTGGCAAAAACCTGCTGAAACAGAATAATGTTTAGCACCTTAAAAAAATAACTAAGGGTAGGGATAATCTAATACCAGAAACTATCAAGAAGATAACCAGCTTTGTTAGCGCAATGTTCCTATAAAGAAAGGCTCCTTAGTGTCTTTTCAGCACAGCACAAAGGGATTTTTTATTTTTATTCTTTTTTAATAAATTTTCCATTCCTTTAGAAATCCAAGATTTTTTTTGAATTTTTTTTATTTTATTTCTCATACAGACATTCACATGTATATCATCACATTCTTCATTATTCTCATTAAAAAAAACTTTTATGCATATATTCCATTTTATCTTGTTCCTTTTAATCCAAGATTTTAAGCTTTTCCTCTGCTGATACATATTTTCTGCTGCAATTACTATTATGCAACATTGTCCTGTTTTCTATTATAAACTATTATAAACTTACTGGGCAGCGTTTATCAGGGTGGTAAATTAATTCAACAACTATTTAGCATCTCATGGATCAGATGTGGCTTCTATAGATCTTTCCTCCCGGCCATTTTCAGGTTATAAGAAACATTGGACGCGATCTAACAAAATGAAATTCAATGGTGAAAAAAGTAAGGTTCTACATTTAGGCAAGAACAACAAAATGCACAGCTACAGTATATGTGGTACCTTGCTCAACAGTAGTAACTGTGAGAGGGATCTTGGAGTCCTAGTGGACAACCATTT
>JANHFT010007338.1:266415-282524 GCA_032467955.1 Pseudoxenodon macrops
GTTAGGTCTGAAAAAAAGCTTTGAAAAAGCTACATTCGGAGTATAAGACGCACCCAAATTATCAGCCCCAATTAGGAGGAGAAAAGGTGCGTCTTATACTCAGAAAAATACGGTAACTGCTGACAAACTGTAATTTCACCATCACAGATTTTTTAATGCAAGAGGTGTTTTGGCTCTGAAACTAGAAAGCTCCATTTATAGGATTTATAGGATTTTTAAAAAGCTCCATCTCCTAAAATAAGATAATAATTCCTATATGGAATGGGAATGTGGAGTTCTTGTTATTCCAATGAAACTTAGATTATGGCAGTGATTGAATTACTTTCTCTGCCTCTCCTATTAGTCAGCTGGAGGAGTCCTGATTGGCTTTTAATGCTCTCTGTCTCTTCTCAGCATTTTGAGGCCTCTGGAAATAAAGATGATGAGAGATTGGAGGTTGGCTTCAGACTCTGCACACAGAGTACAATTCCTGGTGTAATGGAAGTGTTATACATTTAACTAAGCTTGTCTGACCTCCTTGACACATGAGTAGTAAGTGTGTCCATACATTATTTATTTTATTCAATTTATAAAGCAACAAATTACAAAATGAATCCATGCAATATTAAAAAAAACATTTTAAAAAATGTGAACATAAAACTCAGCAAAGAGAGACCAATTATAATAAAGAAAAAACAATATACCATATCAAGAAATAAAAACAACGAGAACATCGTGCATTTTACATGGGGTTGCTAGAAAATTTAGGTTATTAGAGCGGGCTGAAAAATTAATGGGTTGGGGATGTGCAGACTTCGGGGTCAATTTTCGGTGGAGTCAGTGACAGAGAAGGTGCCTCTCTGAGGTGTCATGAAAAAGCATTGCTTTATTGACAGGATCTGGAACATACCAATCCTGTCAGATCTTATAGGATAATCAGAAACAATTTGAGAGGAATGGTTCCAAAGATATCCATGCCCTGATACATTAAGGGCTTTGTAGACAATGACCAACACCTTAAATTGCAATCCAATGCAGGTAACTAGGCTGTATCCAACAAAACCTGCACTATTGCATTTCTGATCAGCTGTAGCTTCTGAGTGGTCTTCACCTCATATACTTCATGGCAGTAATGTACATAACATGATATCCTTCAATTTTGTTCTTTGCATTACCTTTGCTCTCTAACGTGTCACCTGGTTTTGCTACATATACTGTCTATCATACAGCTGGCTATGGAAAGAACTCAATTTACAGGTATTTCTGCAGTACATATGGAGATGATAGCAGGGGTGGGTTCCAGATATTTTTGCTGTCGGTTCACTCAGGGTCGCGATTGCGCACCGCAATCAAAAACTAGCTTCTGCGCATGCACAGAAGCAAAATCCAAGATGCCGGCGCCCACGGAGACACCGACGGAACCTGCTCCATGACGTCATCGCCAAGTTACTACAGGTGCTATAGAATCGGATAGAACTGGTAGGAACCCACCTCTGCATGATAGGAAGGCTTTTTCATATTGCAAGCCTCGTTGCAGAGCTATATGACATATCTTTGTTCTATATATATATATATTTTTTATTATTATTATATTTTTTAGTTGAAAAATGGCTTTATTCCCCATTAAATATAAAACTCAGAAAAGTTAATAAAAATATGGTTTAGATGATTATACAGAAGAAAGCCAGAATTTGGAGATGATCTGTCATAGCGGCTGGAGTTTTTGCTACTCCAAACCCACTCCAACACTCCAGAGTACTTATTTTTAAAAATCTATCTACTACAATGGCTCTTCCTAAAGAAAGTGATGAATGAAGAAATAAATGTAGAAAACATACGTGGCTTTTTTAAGCTAAAGAGAAGAGGAATTTGTACAATTTATACAACTGGACAATGTGTCATAAAAATTAGATTCAGGATTGAGAAATCTACTGGTTACTCCTTTTAAGTATTTTTATTTTCCTTCTTTAAGTAGGAAAAGAAATAAATCAGACTTCTCAAAATTCAGGGAAAAAGAGAGGTGAATTTTTGGTTCAAGGTTATTGATTTTACTACTTCTGAAATATAGCAATAACATTTTGGCAGGCATTTTGGAAAATATGAAATATGTATTTTTGCCCATATCTGCATTCTTTAAGTATTTTTATGATAGAGCATCTCCATGCTCACAATTAAAAAACAAATTATATAAAGCCATCTGTATTTTCAAAATTTTTAATATGATTTATGCCAAGTTGACTTCATTTCTGTGGTTAAAGCATGCATGCATGACAGCCAAACCATCTGTATTCTCATTCTATTCCAAATGTTCATGCCAGAGTCCAGATCATCTCCCTTTTTGTGGGTAAAACATGAATATGAGAGTATTCACAGAGTGGCTATAAGCAAAAACAGATGGACATAAATTTCAGAAGCCTTTAACTGAAACAGTTACTGTACAATAATGAAGGTTCTGCAATGCAAAGGCAGCTGAAAATTGATCAGGTCAGTGGACTTTTTTCAGAAATGCATTACTTAGAACCAGGGGTTCCCAACCTTTTTTATACCCCTAGAACGCTTCTGATATATTCTTGCATCCTTTACAAAAGTAAATGATTATATGCATATAATTATGCATATACACTATAATTTTGAAGTTTTCGCACCCGCTGGAATATCGTGTCGCACCCCCAGGGCGCGCGAACACCCCTGGTTGGGGAACCCCTGACTTAGACCCACAACGTGGAAATAAAAGAAGAGTCTTTCTTCCTAGATTTTAGGCATGGCATAACTGACTGATTGACTAATTAACTAACTATTGTAAATAGGAAGAAAGAAGAGTTTTCCTACTCAGAGGCACCCCTAGTATTAATGCAAGTTTGGGAGGTTCAGGATAAACTGTCACGTTGCTGGAGAGGGAATCAGTGGCTCCCAGATATTGCCATCCCTGTACCAGGGTGGGTTCTAACTTACCTCACCCCTGGTTTGCTGTCTCCTGCGCCGCGTGAACGCATGCACAGTAGAAAAAAAATTAACCCCCCCAAAAAAGGCCAAAAACAAGATGGCGATGCAAGCGCAGTGCCGGAAACTCAGCTTCTGCGCATGCACAGAAGAAGAAAAAACCAGAAAAAGTTTTTAAAAAATTGTTTTCCAAAAAACAAAATGGCGGCATCCACAGACCAGAACCGGTTCCATGATGTCACTAGTAGCTTACTACCTAGAACCAGTCTGAACCGGTAGGAACCCACCTCTGCCCTGTACCTCACTAGTTGTTCATGCTGGGGCTTTTGGGAGATAGAGTTCAGTATCCCTAGACTTTAATTCTTACAGTGTAATAGGTGAGCATATTGTTATGTCATCTGAAGGAGAATCCATCTGTGCTAAATAATTCTATATCGCCTTAATTTGCTCCATCCACAAATTTGATAAGTCTATAGGAAGTGTATAGCTTTCTGAAAAGAACGATTCTACAGGATATCTACATTATTTTGTAATGCCAGTAGAAAAAGCTTTGAATTGTGAGAATAAGGAATACTTATGATCCCACTGTTTAAGAATTATTTTTTACCAAATGAAATGAACTTAGCATTTCCTTCACATCTCAAGTTATTCCAGATGCTTTATATTTTCTGTTCTTCTTGGAATCCAAAATTGGACTGACTCTTAGACTCTACATGAATGCTAAACAGAACTGAATAAGCCTTTTTTTTTTTTTTTAGCAAACAACAAGTCTGTACATATTACTTCCCAAGCAATAATACAATAGGGAATTATAGCTTCCCTTCTCAAGCATGCATTGCCAAACAGTATGGTATCTGGGGATTGTTATACAAGTGGAAACTATTGTATATAAACCTTCCAGAATAATTTGACAGCTAGTAGAACACCTTGTTCTATTTCCACTCTCACAAGGATGGGCCAGTAAGTATGATGTTGTGGATTCCTTTTGTCTTCAGAGAAGAGGAGGAGATGAGAACGATAATAAAATAATGCTTTTCCAACCACCATTATTCCTTTGCTTTTTATTGGTATTGCTCTTTTTTCCTTTGGATTTTTTGGTGCTTTTTGAGCTTGGTTTTTTGCTTTAGTTATCCAACTACATAACTTCAGCAGTGCTATGAATATGGAGTTTGCTTCCTGTTTATATACTGTACAGTAGTTTGCTCTGCCAGTGTTGGTGGGATGTTGTTTTAACCTTGGTAGTTCCTTGATTGGGTATTGTTTTTTGATTGATTGTTTATCTGGTATTAATCCTGTTTATCTATGGGTTGGTTCCTGGAGGGGATATGTTTTGGCCTTTTCAATTCCTAAGGATCATAGATTTAAAGCAGTTGGATTAAAATTGATTGCTGGAATCAGGAAATAAATACATTAAATCTAGCTGTTTGTCAAAGGGCAAAAAGAAAAAGACAATTTACAAACATTTGAATGACTACTATTGCGAAGACAGTCAAAGACAAAAACAAAACAAGGCACTTACAAAACCCAGACAATATTTGATTTTAAGGCTCTGCATTCCAAATAAAGAGTTATGTACATTGCCTTTAGCTCCTGAATGAAAATGGGATATAAATCTAATAAACAAATAAACAAGTGAATGGAGCTGGATTTGGTTTAGTACACTATGAGTACCTAGGAAAACACTATCTTGTGCATAGTACACAGTGTCTTCACTTATGAAATATTTTGATCTTTTTATTGTTTCTGCAAGTGAGCAGAAGTGAGTTGAGATGCTAAGCAGAATTGGGTCTGGATTATTTTGGATGCAAGATGAGTTGGAATTGAAAAATATGGAAAGAAGGTAACAGCAAATAACTTTTCTTAGTCATTCTTGGGCTAAAAGCATATGCATGTTTTATAGAAAAGGCAATTTTATGGTTCTCCAAATGTTATTCTTTTTAGCTATCTAGCTCAGCTGCTTCTGCAATTTTAACACATTTTTGCTATTTCACTTGCGTATGCCTAGGTCAGCTTATTTAGAGATGAGCTTTGGGGGGGGCATAGATATGTGGTAGGGTATAAGCTGTAAAACTGGTATCTGTTGTAATTATGATATATTATTCCCCCGAGGAAGAAAAGTTAAGCTCACTGATGGATTTAGTCAGATTTCTGAGGTATGAGGTAATTAAACCAGAAGGAATTCTGCCAACTGCAGTGTAAGTCTTTTAGAAATAAAAATTCAATAGGCACTCTGTAGATTTCCCCCCCTTTTTGTTCAGCCTGTAAAAAATTTATTTCAGGTCCAAAGCATAGGAATTATTGAAGCATCCCCCCTGATAATATCTTTGATTTATGCACAGTTTGACAGATTGGTTGCATCTGCTAGTCAAGTTGCCTTAAAAACCAAAGCGCAAACACTCTGGTGGTCTCTATATACCAGTGATAGTGAACCTTTTCAGCACAGTGCTGGAAAGGGAGCACTGCATGCACATGCACATGCTTCACACATGTCCACATGCTTGTCTGGGATATGACCAGGAAGAGAAGTTGCCCAAGGGCATGCATGAGTCAGAAAATATAGTTCCAGTTACTGCTGTGCATGCGCACATGCAGATCAGCAGGAAAACGGAAGACCAGGTCTTCCGGTTTCCTGCACTGCTCATGCACAAAGGCCAGCTGATTGTCATGTGTGCATGTGTGCCAGAAACCTGGAAGAGGAACGGCTAATGGCGCATGTGCCAGGCGACATGGATCCGCGTGCCACTTTGGGCATGCATGCCATAGGTTTGCCGTCACGGCTATATACATTGTTAGCAATATTATAATTCATAATCAAGGTTTTTTCTAATGTTCAGAGCTATATTGATATGCTTATAATATACGTTTAGGGAGGGTGCTGCAATTCTATGACTATTTATTTAGGGAGAAGGATTTACTATATTAGCAAGCATAACTTCTTTCTGAATAAGATTGTATTCAGAAGATTAGAAATTGTGAATCCACAATAATGAAAAATCAGTGAAGGAATTAAAAGCAGTAAGAAACTTTTGATTCCTAATTTTTGAATACAAAACGAGAGTAGATGATAGTAGTGAATACTACTAGGGATATGGGATTCTGTGATGGTGGTTATTTATTATTGATGATTATTGATGATTATTGACTCATTCATAACTGTTTACCTCTATACCTAACTTTGCTGGTTTTGTGTAAGTAAATGTAAGAAACGTAAAGTAAACACAATAGAGACTTTTTGCTTTAACTTTTATAAACCTATATTGTTTTTAATTAATGTATCCTTCAGTTAAAAACTTTAAACTTATACTAGGCAATCTACATTTTTATTCTACCCATTTTGTGAGAATATTCCAATCCCTTAGCTAACAGCCATGATTATTTCAGATATATTAAGGAAGACGTTTGCAGTTCTATTACCATTCATGGAACTGGCTTCACACAATAATAACTTTTGCTAAAATAGACTTATAGGAAGAGTTTTTTTCTGTCAATTTACTCATTCCTCCAAACCCCCAATATAATACTCTTCCAGAGCAATTGCTTTAAATGCCTGTAAATGTCAAGAGATTAGAATTGTATAATTCCTAGCCAGTGAAGTCAGTTTTGTAACTATAGTAGCTGTGACTGCAAAGCTGAATTGTACAAAAGAGCCCAAATTGATAAGGCAGTTTGGCATATATAGATACACAAAAGTGAAATAGAGCAAGAATGGATAGTTGATTAAAATCCTCCTTTTCCTTAACATTCCATAGCTACCTGGAACATAAAGCTTCCACAGATTTAAAAATATTTTTATTAATCTGATGTCACCATTTGATTTAAATATTTTTTTAAAGAGTAGATGAATCAAAACTGTTTTCTAATAGAATAACAGAGTTGAAAGGGACCTTGGAGGTCTTCTAGTCCGACCTGCTGCTCAGGCAGGAAAGCCTATGCCATTTCAGTTAAATGGTGGTCCAATCTCTTCTTTAAAACTTCCAATGTTGGAGCACCCACAACTTCTAGAGGCAAATTGTTCCACAGATTAATTGTTCTAACTGTCAGGAAATTTCTCTAAGTTACTTCTCTCCTTGATCTTGTCTAGCCTTCAGGTGCTTTGGAGAATAAGTTGACTCCCTCTTCTTTGTGGAAATCCATTAGCTATTGGAACATTTAATAATATTGCATCAAATAGGGTAAAACAATTTTAAAAAGTCTACCCCAATGTGGATGTCATTGGACCAGCAACTCTGAGACAATTAAAAATATGTAGGAATTGCTATCTAGGCAAAGAAGGGGCCAAAATATTTTTAAAATCCAGAACAAGAAAAATTCATAAACAATTTAAGCATTCACCAGAGGTGGGCTCTGAATCTTCTTACTGCTGGTTCGCTCAGGGTTGAGCCACGCGCGCAGGTGGCAAGCGAAAAATAGCTTTTGCGCATAGCAAAATCCAAAATGGCGGTGGCCACAGAGCCACCGAAGGAATCGGCTCTGTGACGTCATCGCAGAGTTACTACTTACTTAGAACCGGATAGAACAGGTAGGAAGCTACCTCTGGCATATACCTCTAATTCACGGAAGGAGAAAGAGGAAGAAAAGGAAGAGGAGGAAGAAAGAAAAAGCACAGACTTGTAAGATTGTTATTATAGCCAATCTTAATAGACATAGTTTCAGCCTGCCTATAAAATTGATTTCCTAGTGTGATCTGTCTAATAGGGCTGAGGATGAAGAATTACCTTATGACTTAATTGCTCAATCACTCAAATATTAATTAGCCCATTGCATGCAGTAATGAACTCTGATTATTATTACAAACAGTATGGATAATTTAAAATTGTAACTACATTTTAACTACATTCTCCTTACAATTAATCAAGGATTTTAGATAAACCTAGATGGCAATCTCTCATGGTTACCAGACCTTGTTCTCTGCAATATATTTCATGCTGCTGGAATGTATTATACTCTAAAAAGGTTGTACATTTGGGATTATGAAGCTGCCAAAATGTTTTCATGTTTGAGAACAGACTTCTGTAAACTAAATCCACTTGCCCTGGTAACTGTTGAAATGAAACCCTCCTGAGTAAGAACGGAATAATTACATAACAGCAAAAATGAAATGACACATAAATCAAACCTCTGCCTAGTGATGTGGAAAGCAGGCGAGCTTTCTTCTACATCAGAACTGTTCCCATTTGCTCCTCTGGGTTCCTCCCCTTCCTTTATTCTCATGAAATCTCATTTGTTTTTGTTTTTTTGTTTTTTATAAAGATGCTGCAAGAGATATTGGGTTGGAACCCTACAAACTATATGAGCTGGCACAGTTAAGCTGTAAATCTGGAATAAAGGAGACCTGACCCATAACTCAGGGGTGGGTTGTAAATCGTTTTGCTGCCGGTTCGCTCAGGGTTGCGCCTTGCGCACGCATGTACGCAGCAATAAAAAATAACTTCTGCGCATGCACAGAAGCAAAATTCAAAATGATGACACCCATGGAGACACCAAAGGAACCGGCTCCGTGATGTCATTGCCGAGTTACTAAGGGTTCTATAGAACCAGTTAGAACCGGTAGGAACCCACCTCTGCCATAACTGGATTCTTCACCTAACCATAATTGTTTGTCACCAATATATCCTTGAATAACATGACTCTTCTCAGTGCACTGAATCTGCCTGTCCAGTTGGAGCAGAAAAACAAGTGGGACAGCCTGAAAAAAATATTTTACTGCTGTTTGCTCTACAATATAAACCATGCAAATATTTGGGCCCAGCTATCATCTTCCATTTGCTTCAGTATTTGCTGAATCCTAAAACTTCACTAACCAATCTTTGCTTCAGTTTTAACTCCTTTCTTAAGAATGCATGTTCAATAGTCAGAGGGAAGATCCTGTGTTTGCCCTTTATTTCATCTTAACCTTATTTAGACATATGTTCTCCTCTGCAATTAAAAAATGGAACATATTTAATATTATTCTTTAGCCTTCAAGTCAGTTTTTGGCTTCTGAGAACTGCTACAAGTCCCTGCAGTTTTCTTCTTTTATTGTAATGTAAATCAAACTATGATTTCTCTTCAGATAATATAAATCTTTAGCCTGAGTCCCTGCAGTTTCTTGGCAAGATTTTTCAGAACCAGTTTGCTACTTTTGCCCTCCTTCCTAGGGGAGAGAGAAAGAGAGAGAGAGAGGCTCAAGATGACCCAATTGACTTTTATGCCTAAAGCGGGATTAGAACTCACAGTCTCCCAGTTTCTAGCCTGATGTCTTAATCATTACACCAAACTACCATTCATATGAACAGATCCCAGGAAAAACATCAAAATAATCTATCCAGAAGAGTGCAGTGTTAGGAACAGCTAAGATACAATACAGCTCCCTCAAGCCTCTTGGTCTCTGATAGAGGACTTAAGATTGAGAAAGACACATACTAACCATATGGGTGGGAAGGGAATTTTTTAATAGGCATACATATATGCACACACATGCACAAGCAAACAATACATATACATACATAGGCTAAGTTATTTTTAATGCAAAATTTAATTATTATCCAAATCTGTTATCTGCTTACGGTAATTTTAAATTTTATTTGCAAGAAGCAAGATTTCTGTTGAAAGACATATTTTACATAACTTCTCTGAGGAATTCTTGGTAAATTTAACATGGTATATAAATGCTGCTTTCTTAGAAAACATTTCACAATTTTTTTCAGAGTGAAAATAAGTGCAATTACTCCAAATCAACAGAGGATGCCTATCTTTTCAAAAACGTTTACTCAAGAATTTTTTCATTACCATAACCAGAACTGATGCATAATTAGTGGTTAAGAACTATATTATAAACTATTATTATAAAAGAAAAAAAACTGACAAGCTGTAATGGAAAACATTTTCAGATAATTCTATAAAAGCTTATTTGAGGTGAGAAAACGTATTTCCATCATAGTGGAATTCTTATTCTATGTATTTTAAAAGTAATTTCTATTAAAGATATAGTAAATATCAAAGATAAAGAACGTTAAAGAAGAAAGGAAAGGACAGGACAAAAAGATAAGACTATAGAAATAAATAAAACAGAAAACATGAAAAAATATAAAGCAATGACTTCTATCTTCCTTTCAGCAGTTATGCAGTACACGAAACAGTAGTGGGATTCAGCCGGTTCGCACTGGTTCAGGTGAACCACTTGTTAAATTACCCATCCTTGCTATCAAAGTGGATCCTGGGTGCCGCACTCCAATGGAGAAACGGGCAACGGAGTGGCCAGCACGAGAGAAGGAGAATACCACTTTCCCTCTTTCTTCTCCCTGCCCCTCCTCCTTCCCTCATGCTGGCCACTCCATTGTCTGTTTCGCCATTTCAGCACAGCTCAGCACCCAGGATCCATTTTGATAACGGGGTGGTGGTGGAATTTAACAACCAGTTCGCTCAGGGTCAGGTTGGACCATGCCTCCCACAAAAGCCAACCTAACCCTGGTTGTTAAATTATTTGAATCCGACCACTGACATGTAACCCTAATCAAATCTCTCTCTCAAGATTACATCATAAATCCCTTTTTCTATATCCCACTGTTTCTAAATATCAGAGCCATTAATCATAAAACAATTTTCTTTTGTACAAGAAAAGTCCATATAATGTTTTCATTCATTGATGGAATATGAATAATGACCTTTCTCTAATCAAAGTGGTCAATTTGGCTGAACTGTGTGGAGTTTAGCTTCCTATGACCATTTTTAACAACAGTCACAATTAACTGTAACACCCTAAGCATATCCAACGTGCTCTGTGACAGGCCTTCAATATGATTCCAGAACTTATCAGCATTTAAATCATCCCATACCTCCTAATACTCTGTTTCCCTAAAAATAAGACCTCTCCGGATAATAAGCCCAATCAGGCTTTTGAGCGCATGCACTAAAATAAGCTGTCCCCTGAAATTAAGCCCCTCCAAAACACAGCAGCAGCCATGAGGTGACCAGGCTCGCCACCTTCTGCACCTCAAAACTAATAAAACTTCCCCAAAAATAAGGCCAAGCGCTTATTTCAGGGGTCAAAAGAAAATAAGACTGTGTTTTATTTTCAGGGAAACATGGTAGAAAAGAATGAACTATTTTGCTCATATATTTACATATCTGATTCCTTAAGCCTTTTTCAGTTAAACAAAGTACATCAGAAATGTTTACCTTCTAATCTTCTATGTTTTGCACTGGATATAGAGAGCTGGAGATCCACTAAATTTGAGGCTGGAAAGCAAGCTTCCTTAATAGGATTATGTAATATGTCATATTTGATAGGTCATCATATCATATAACACCTTATCTGCAGGGGTGGGTTGTAACTTACATCGCCAGCGGTTCGCTGCCTCCCACGCCGCATGGGCATGTCTCATTCGCGCGCACCTCGTGCACACGCGCATGTGCAATAGAAAAAAGCCCTGAATTTTTTTTTTAAAAAGGCTGAAAACAAGATGGCGACGCATGCGCAGTGCCAGAAACTCTGCTTCTGTGCATGCGCAGAAGAAAAATCCCAAAAAGCCCCCCCCAAATTAAAAAAAAAAGATAGCGGTGCCCACGGAGCAGCAGAACCGGCTCTGTGACGTCACCAGCGGCCTACTCCCTATTCGGTAGAACCAGTCCAAACCAGTAGGAACCCACCTCTGCTTATCTGGCATTACTCTATGATATCTATACCACATAGACTTTTGATTGTTTTCTTTGATAGCATCACTAAGGAAAACTCTTGGCAAACTCCTATTATTATCCCACCTTAAGCAGATAAAGTACCACAGAAAGACCACTTTTGCTAGCAGAAATTTAGCTTTTTTTGGGGGGAATGTGGAACCCCTAATGGGTGGTGGCCAGTCTTGTGGTGGGTTGAACATGATGCTGTACATTCATGTCTCTGACAAATAATAAGGGAACATTTTCATGTCAGGTCACGCAGGATGTGAGAATGAGTACTAACCAGGAAGAGTGTCCTCATAGTCAAAATAATAAATACAGCTACTGTTTAAACTTAGGTTTACTTTATCCTGTTCCTTCTAGGTCAAAAGTAAGGAGTATCACAGTCTCCCTATTTCTTAGCAACTCAGGAAGTTTTTTTTATAAAGCACATAAATAAATGCAATAAATAAATAAGGTAGCTGTGCTTATCCTCCAGATGGGCAAATTGTAATTTTTCTGGCTTGTTATTCTTTAGTAGGATCTTCTGAAGTCACTGATTTAATTTTACTCTGAGGTTTGGCATTCTCAGTTGTTGGCTATTAGAAATCTTCACTTCTTTCTTAGGTGGTTCCAGAATTTGGGCTGGGTGGGTAGGTATAATTTTAGCCTAATACTGAAAGCAAATACTTCCTGAAAAAAATAAACAGCGGGAAAAAGCGCCTCTTGTTTCAGGCTTGAAATGCTGCTTTGATTCTGCTTGGCTGTTATGAAATATGACTGCAATAAAGAATGCTGCATTAATTTTAGTTCAAATACCTCTTAGGGCAGAGAACTTTTAAATGCTGACATTCTAAAATAAATGTTTTGTGCATGTTTTTCTTACTTTCAGCTAAGCGACCCTGGGACTTTGAAGACTTGTAATGGCTTTAAAAGCTTTAAAGGTCTCAAGTAGGTTGTTCACAATTATTATTTCATTTTGAAAAGACATTAATTTGCACATTGTCATAAGTGTAGCCTGGTTTTCCACATTTAACTTAGTGTTACCAGCCACTGTTGCTTATTCTTGTTAAAAACTGCATGGTTTTGATGATATTCTAAAACCCAGTAAAAACAAATATATCAAAGAAAGATAAAGATTTGAAAAGTAATAGGTAGTGTCTCTTGCACAAGGAAGATCAACATATGGAATTTGAGTTATGGCCAGTCAACTTCTTTTGCCTCTTCCTTATATCACACTACCCCATCTTCAACATATACAACTAACCTAAGAAAATTTCTAGGCAAGCTAGTGAGGGAAGTGTGCCAATAGTTCATACTCTGTTATAAATTATGGACAACTATTCATGTTGGCCATAATTTGTAACATAGTATGTTGCCAGTTGATCACATTACAGATCAGCTAATGCAGTCTTCCCTCAAAATGTGTTATAGTCTATGTCAATTTGCAGAATACATCTACAAGAACCAGATTGGGGAGGCTGAACTTGGGAATTGTAGTTTTGAATTCATTTATGAAACTTTCTCATATTGTTACCCGAGTCCTTTAAAGCAAAAGGAAGCTCATGAAGGTTTTTGTTGTTGTTGTTTTTACCATGAAGGATTCTTCTAAAGAAAACATTTCCCATTTTATAGCCCTGCCTGTCATGCCGTTTTATGTGAAATTCTGGTGTCATAACTTTCCATTTGATATTGCCTGTGTTTTTCCATCACATTTAAGTACAATGTCTGTGGAGATTATCAATCATCCAGGTCATAACTTTCTTAAAGGTGTTTTTTCAAAAGGCAACTGGGCTTTGTTTTTCCTTGAAAATGATTCGCTTCTCATCTAAGAAGCTTCTTCAGTTCTGACTGAATAGTGGAAGATGGAAGGATTTATATTCTTGCAGTCATCTGGTCATTAGCACACATTCTGAGAGTTGTTGAAGCCACTTGGAGGACATTTAAATACAATCTATTAATTATGAAAAATACAGACTAGTTGCATGTATGCATTTGAAAAGATAGCCGTGACAACTCAATAACTGGAAGTCCACTAAGATTTTATTTTAAAATCTATTCCTTTCCTATAAACTTTGATGGAACCCAACTCTTGTTAGGATGAAAGAATGAACTGTAGTATAATATGAGCAGCCGGAAGATGCTCTGTGATTGTCTTTTCTTCCACCAACCTCATAGCCTTGAAAACAAGAAGTGTGGGATCACTGCTCACTGCTGTAAGTACTGGAAAAATAAATTTGTCTTACCCCAATCTGAGCAAAAATAGCTTTTTACTGTGGTTTCCCAAAAAAAAATTTTTTTTGCAACTGAGCCAGGAATAAATTCACTCCACCCTTAAATAGTGCTAACGTTGCAGGTTCGTGGCAGTCCAGATATGAATTAAAACTGGCAGAGAAGCATGTAGAAGTGTTTATAATATTTCAGTTGCACTGGCTTAGTTAATAATTCATATTTTGAGACTAAAGGGAGGAGGCTATTGGGTTTAAATGAAACCTGGTCAATTTGGGTGCTTCTTCACAGCTTACACTCATTGGTAGCTCGTTAGATAATATGTAAAGGAAGAATCCTTTTAACATTGGATGATGACAATATAATGTCCTCCCAACAGTGAAACTGTGGGTGTAATCTAAGGCTGCAGTCATAAATACGTACAATAACACAGCGGAATTTCTGTGAATTCTTGTATTGTGCTGTGTATCAGCTTTTTGGAAGGGTGAGACACACATGAGAGGAAAACCCATGATTGGGATGAAAAGTGGAACACTTGTGCAAGCAGTATAAGCAGTCTCCCCATTTCAAGAATGAAAAAGGTATCTGTTGATGATATATGAAATATTTTACAAGATGTTGCAATAATAATTGAATTTAAGATTGTTTCTGTTCTTTCCAAAATCTAAGAAAACATTGTGACCTTGTGCCTGAGTAAAGATTATTACAAAAATAAGATTGCAATAAGATTGTACTTAGGGTTGTGATAATTCTTGTAATTCACTAAGATTGGTAGAAATGTAACACAAAATTTATTATAGTATCCCATTTTTAATGCTTTGAGGTAACTTTTCCACACAAGTGAAGGGATATAGGTTACAGATCAGGGGTGGGTTCTAACTTATCTCGCTGCTGGTTTGCTGCCTCCCGCGCTGCGTGGACGTGCCATGTGGGCGCGCGCGCACCGCATGGACATGCACATGTGCAATAGAAAAATTCCCAAAAAAGAGGTTGAAAACAAGATGGCAATGCATGTGCAGTGCCAGAAACTTGGCTTCTGCGCATGCGCAGAAGAAAAAAAAAACGGAAAATTTTAAAAAAAATCCTCCCCCAAAAAAGATGGCGGCACCCACGGACCAGAACTGGCGCCGTGACGTCACCAGCTGCCTACTACCTACTTGGTAGAACCGGTCCGAATCGATAGGAACCCAACTCTGTTACAGATCCCACCTATTAAATAATAAGTGTTTTTTTTTAAAAAACTAGAGAACTTTATTGTGGATAAACAAAAAAGAAATGCATGACTTGAAGTCTGAGGCCAAACAATAAAGGAGCTGAATAACTTTAAAAAAACTTTAAAATACAAATGCTGTAACACCTTTAAAAAAAACATAATTAGCATAATATTGTTGTTTAGGGTGCATATAGCTAGAAAATGAAAATAAAAAGGCACTTTAGAGGCTGAGGTAATTTTTCTTGCAGATGTTGCTTAAATACTATGTTCACCTGACACTTTCTTCTCCAGGCATTTGAAAAGTAGATCATGAAAATCTATAAATAGTCTCAGCATTCCAGTAAAGTTTGCTTTTAATAACATAGAAGAAACAAGACACTATCATAGAAAAAGGAGGGGATGGAAATGGGGAAATTAAGCATAAGTAAATATGTTTATGAATGGCTTCTGTTTTGACAAAATAGGCAAAGTTGGCTTGATTTTAATGGCCTCATTTAGCTGCCACAATTGAGCAGCAATTTGGTCATTAAGTAAAGTGGCTGCTGAATGAAACTGCAACTGTCCTTATGATGTTACTTCAGCTTTCTGTTGTTTTACATACCTGTGAAAATGTTGTGTAAGGATTAGTCATAAAGTTACTTTTTAACACTATTGTAACTGTGAACAATTGTTAAATGAGGCATTGTAATTGTATTACACAATTACAAACCCTGGCAAGCAGTTTTTATTACCTCCAAAAGTGCTTTTTCGGGAGGCACCTGGATTTTTTTGTTTTTTCTTTTGAAGATATTTCACTTCTCATTCGAGAAGCTTCTTCAGCTCTGATTGGATGGTGGGGAATAGAAGGATCTATATTCATTGCAGACAGGTGGTCATTTGCATTCTTTTAGAGAACCATTGAGGCCACTTGGACTTTTATGTGTGTCCTCAGCAGGGGTGAAATGCTCCCGGTTCGATCCGGTTCGATCCGGTTCGGTAGAACCGTTACCGGACATGTGGCCTGGTTCGCAGTACTTGTAAGCTGACTGGCTGGCCACATCCCTGAACCGGTCCCTTCCCCCTCCTCGCAGCTCGCTCACCCCGCGCTGGCGAGCCAAAAACAAGAGGGGTGGGA
>JANHFT010007339.1:16068-28628 GCA_032467955.1 Pseudoxenodon macrops
GGAGGTCTTATTTTCAGGGAAACAGGGTATAATGGATGTGAATGAGGCACTTTCTATTCTGGAATGCCATCAAGCCTGCATCCTCATTTTACGCCAATTCTTGTCCCTGTTTAGAATAGAATAGTTTAAAAAATAGTTTTTATTAAAGTATTTTTTAACATTAACAACTTACACAAATACAAATGGAAAAGGGAAATATAAAAGAAATATAAAAAAGGAAAAAGAAAACAAACAAAAAACTTCTATAGTTACAAACATGTAAAAAAAACCTCAAAAATACATAATATGATACAATTTTACAGTATTTCGTGTCAGAATATATATGCTACTTTCGTACTTTACCATTACATATTTGCTTTATTTGTTTGTTTTTAGCCATGACTATAATAATATATATATGCTTCTATATTAATATCATAATTGTATATATTTTAATTTTTTCTTATATTGTAATTGTAACTTTACATATATACATTAATCTACAGTTTATAGTCCTTATTTTAATTGTTTCTGTGTCTTGTTTTGGCTTCTATTTTCTAACCAATTTTCTTGGATGAGAAGCAAAAACCAGAAAGTCCAGTTGCCTCTTGAAAAGCACCTTTGGGACTTCAGTTTTCTCTTAATGCATCGTAAGGCAAGGTCATCAGAACAATGTATTGGCAAGAATTCCAGATTTCCGCCCCCACTTGAGAAATTGTATTATTAGGGAATTGTACCTTGACCTGAAGAGAAAAAAAAACTTGGTTGCATTCACATCTGAAACTTAACTCAAGCTCCCAACCTCCATGCCTCTCCATTATTGTAATTATAACAGGAAGACCCCAAATGGCACTTTTCCTGTATGTAGGATATGATTTATTGAATTAATGTGTATCATGCTGTCCATTGAAACTAACTTAAAATGGAGCAAATTGTATGCTGTTATGACAGGAGGACACATATCAGACTGAAGATAAAACACGATTTTTTTTTTCTTTGAAGGGGACAAAATGTTTATTTCTTGGCAAAAATTTCAGCCACAGTTGCTTCTACTGAAGGGATCAATCCTGCCAAGTTTCTGTGATTAGGTTGGTGGGTTTTATGTTATTATTCAACAGCCAAACCAAATATTGGTATTCTGACTAATGAAAAACTATATGCCAGATCTGTAGCCACAGTGAAATGCCAAAAAATGGCTCTGTTTTGCAGTAATTTTGTTTAATTAAATAAATTTATGCTTAATGGAATATAGTGTTACATTAGAAATATCAGTAGATGAAATACATTAGAAATATCAGTAGATGAAAAGATTTCAGAGCTGGGGCCCTTGGGCTGATGAAATATTTTTAGGTAGCTCTTGTGAGTTTAAAAATCATGGTGTTGGGCAATTATGTGTCCTGATAAGCTGATCATAACATTTTCATCAAAGTTTAAACATTAGATTTTTGTGATCTCTTTCTCTCTTTCTCTAAAAAAAAGGAACTGTGTTTTCACGAATGAAATCAAGAAAACTTTCCAGTATTAACTGTTCAATCAGAATAATATAGCTGATCTCAACCTTGTTTGAATGCTAAGTTGACCGACTGCAGGCGGTTTTGGACATGTAAATTCACTGCTCTGCATGCTTTCCCTGAGTTTTGCAAAAGAGAATTGGTCTATTTGACTTATCCTACTTTGATTTTCCCAAGAAAATCAATATGATAAAGTAATTCTTTCCTTCCCTCCTCCTCTGTGCTAAGCCCTTCTGAGAGCAGTCAAGAGGTACTTCTTCAATTATTTTTGGCTTCTTTGCATTAAATCCTTTCAAAGGGACTCCATGTAAATCTGCAACTTTAATAAAGATGTCTCCATATGAAAGAAGCTAAATAAAATTCTGCATTTAAGATGAGTAAGAGGCAGTTGTGGACAGAATTGCTTAATATCTTTTCATACTAATTTCTTTCTTTTTCCTCTCCAAAACGTGCTGCTGTTTTATATATATATATATGGGAAGAATTTGATAGGATATGCATAATTCATGCTCGTGGCCTTTGTGCCTTGCCCTTCTCTTTCCTGCCATCCTACATATTTAGTTGAGACAAATATTATTCTCTCTTGCTATCAAAACAATTTTGAGAGGTAAGAAGCCATGCATACCATGTTTTTAACTGGAAGACCACAAAGCCCATGGTGATTTCTTAATATGGTCCATTAATATGTAGTCTGGTAGGCTGTCAAAACCTAGAATGTGAAAGCTAATCAGACCAAGAGTTTTCCTTTTAGCTTTGAAATAAAGACTTTAATTTAAGAAATAGCAGAGGGGATTTAGGAATGTGTTACTATCTGTGAGGATTTCATTTAAAGTAGAATTAGAGGTTATGGATTATCACTTTGCAAGGATCAGGTGCAAGGATCAGCACAATGCAGTAAAACTGATTGGTTCTTAATAATTTAACCATCAACAGGATCAGATATAATTGAGTTGTAATGTGGGCTTCTGGATCACATGCCTTGAAAGCTAACAAATATTCCTCAAAGCCAAATAGAGATTCTGAACATAATACCAAGTGATTCCATTAAGGAGAGGAGTGGAAAACATTTCTACAATTTTCGTCACATTGTGGAATAGCATTGAAAAATCAGTACTTCCCGTTTGAACGAAAATGTATCATTTGGATACACTTGGATGTATTTGGATAATTTCTTTTAGTTATCTTTATAGGCATATTTGGTCTATGTATTTTCACTAAGTGTTATTAGCAGAACCCTAACATGTAATTATGGAGTGGAAATGAAAATGGCAATAAAATCCTTTGCTTTTACAATTAAAATTTTGTTTACACACACACACACACCCTTCTGAAACCAGATCAAACTTGGTGAAAGAAATATGTGTGCTTGTTCAATGTGCTTGGTTCTCACATAACACTAAGCCAACATCACACTCACATAAAAAAGACAAACCACTTTATGGATTACTGCCAGGTGTAAAGAATCAGGACCATACACTAAGTTGCAATTCAGAAGATTTATTGCTCAGGAATAAGGTTCTTACCTATACACAGGAATCTAGTCCAGTTTAGTGACCTTCATCACTAAATCAATGCTAGATAAGGTTTAATGGTATTAAAGAGGAGTTGGACTTAAACCATTTGCAGGAATGTAATGACTCGAGACTGATGATTTGTTTAACTCTGCCCCCTGCTGTGCTTGCTCTTCTCCTACAATTACTGCAATAAGTGAACTCATCCTGTCATTCTTTGAATCATTTTAGTTATTCTCAAAAGATTACTATCCTTGATTTAAAAAGAAATCCAATGGAATGACTTTTTGGTGGGTCGGCTTTTAATGTTTGAAGACAGCCACAAAGAAGCCATATAATATAGATGGTGATGAGGGTAGATAAAGCAAGATTAAAGTTTTGTCCCACAGTGTTTCTGATTTTGAGCAGGGTCCCTGTGCCTTCTGTCAGCATTTGTTCAAAGAGTTTTCCCCCCCTACTGAGAACTTTCTCCCTCAATCAAGCAACAAGTTTAGGGATACCAACTTGCATTGTAAGTAGCCAAAGAGCAAAAAGACCAAAGCATTCTATTCTATGCAAGGTCTAAATGTCCATAGCCCAGCCTTTATTCTTAATCATAATATGAGTTGAATTGGATCTTAGATAGTCTTCTCTTGACCATCTTGGAAACCTCTGTCCTTCTAGAGCAAAGTTAGTGTTCCCATTTCTTGCAAACTATTTTTTTTTCATGTAGGCATTTAAAACTCAGTACAGGAAGTCCTCAACTTATGACCACAATTGGGACTGGAACTTTTGTTGCTAAGTGAGGTTTATGAGTTGTGATGATGGTCATTACGTGAGTTACAGTCGATTTTATGACCTTTTTTGCTGTGGAAAAACTGTTACCCTTGTAAATACACATCAGTTGCCAATTTTGGTCATATGACTGCAGGGATGCCGCAATAGTCATAAGTATGAGGACACTTTTTTGAGGTCACTATTTCAGCGCCATTGTAATTTTCAACACTCACTAAAAATGAATAATCATAATTTGAGGACTACTTGTAAGAGATTTCTTTTTTAAAAATTGCATGCATGTTATTTATGTCCAGTCGCTTACAGTAATTTTACCTTTAACTGTTTAAGTGTGTGGGTTGAGTTTTCTCTTTCCTTTTTGCTTTCATTCCATAAGACCTGGTTGGAGCAGTACAAAAGGGAAGGAGAGGTTATGAAGTGCTTGGTAAAGCAATTAAATAAATAATCTAATTCTTGTACTCTTTTCTCTGTTATCTCTGAAGGTGTCTTTCTCAAATGCTTTCTGACAGCCAAGCTTACCGTTGGAGGTCACGGCCAGTCAAAGGTGAATTTTGGATCTGTGAAGCATTCAGAAGCCTCTCTGTTTCTTTTCAACCCTACATGAGGTTCTAATGGCGCCAATACAAAGCCAGCATTGTATGGAATATTTGCAGACAGAGGATCCTGCCCATTTCTGCTGCGGAGCAGGTCACCAAAGTCACTTGTGACACAAATAGACGTATCTGATGTCACATTTGATTGAATACACAACCCACGTTGACTACTTCTGCTGACCTAATCATGCAGACAAGTTTCAAAGTTTTGCTAGTGCCCGAATATCTCTCCCTCTCTTTCCCCCTCCCCTTCTCCTTCTCTCTCTCTAACTGAAAGAGAAAAAAAAATTGGTGTAAGAAATATTTATGAAGTTATCCAATTTGGTCAATACACAGCTCAATAGCAAGTCTGAAAGATTTGCCAACAGCAGTTAATAATGTCCAATTAGGACAGCATAATATGGAAATAACATCCGGTAATTCAGGTTGCGATAAACTAAAATAACAGCTGTAATATTTAACAATTGGCTGTTGTGCGGTGTAGGCAGTTCTTTTGCACACCGTGTTAGGCATATATCTGTAGAGCCCTTTTTAAAAAAAAAATCATGATTGCAACAATCAACTGGCAAAAAGAGAGTTAGATGCAACTGACAATCCTTTTGTGATAAGCCAGGTCAGAAAGCAAACGACATAAGACAGTCTGGAGCAGCTACTTTATTAATATAGGCTATAATACCAGAATCCTGGAAGCCTGACCATGTTTTTCCTTCCCTCCCTTTTATATCAAGGGGAGTCAAGGTTTCTTATTAATACCTTCTTTCCTTCCTAGGCTTAATTCACCTTTTGCTAATCAGGGGAGGCATCTGCCTCATCGCCTCTAAATGCTATCTCATTATTGTGGATTAAAAAAAAATGCATGCCTTTTGTTCTAGATAATGGTTCCTGCAGGTTCCTGTTATTAGTTAGGACAGTATCATGAGACAAAAATATGTCCCTGCCCTATGTCTGTAGAGCAGGGGTGTCAAACTTAAGGCCTGCAGGCCGGATGAGGCCCGCAATGTGGTTGGATCCATCCTGGAAAATGTAAGGGGCCAGCCTGTGTTGCTTTGGCCTGGTCTACCCAATGCAAAGAGGAAACAGTGGGCCAGCATGGCTTTGGCCCAGTCTACCCAGTACGAAGAGGAAACATGCCAGCAGTTTGGGGAGTAGCATCAAACTGGCCGTGCCCACACAGTTGGCCATGCCCCCTGCCTCCCCGAGGTCAACCACAGCCCTGATGCGGCCCTCAATGAAATCGAGTTTGACATCTTGCTGAAGAGAGTAAGGAAGATAACTATAACAAAGGTATTCCTTAGAATATAAGGAAAGTTTCAATCAGACTAGCAATAGTTTGTAATTATTTCCTATCTCAGTAAAAGTAATATTAATCTTCAAGTCATTTCCTGGCCTGGTCTGTTTACTGGGGCCAAGGGTGTCTGAAGTTGTGTAAAGCACAAAGCAAATTCTGTGTAACACAGACTAGCAATTTATTAAGATTGTTGGCACAGGAATGTGAAACCTGTGGACTTTCAAAATCAACAACCTCCAAGTTCTGCCACCATACATGATCCTGATGGAAACTCAAAATATCTGAAGGGCCATGGACTCTCAAGCTCCTTTTGCATTGGATATAGACAATTCCATGGCATGATAGACAATTGCAAAGTGATATGTTAATTTGCAATTGTCATGCTGGATCATAATAAAACTGAATTAAAATGAATTGAAATGGAAATGTTGATTTACAAAGATTCATGATGATTGCCCGATCTGGTTGTGAAAATAATGAAGTCAGTACTGTTGCTTTCTCTGATCAAGGTATCTCCTGAACTGAAGCCACTACTGTAATTTTGTTAGCTCAATCCTGCTCAAACTGGTACTCTCCATATTTATTTATTTTATTTTTTTTATTGTAGAAAATATTTGTAGTCCTTCTCTTAAGGCAAGGGGGTTAAATTCACAGTTCATGGGCTGGATGCATCACGCACTGGCCACACCCATGCCTGGTTTAGCGAAGGGGGAAAAAGTCACGATACGTCATGTGATGATGCCGTGATGACCCGAGTTTGACATCCGCGTTTTAACAGGGGACACACACAAACAAGCAAACAAACATTAACATGAACTACAATCTCTATAATATACAGTTTCTACCCCCATCAGCTTCTTTAATCTGTCTCTCTGGACACAATCAGAGATGTAGGATATTTAGTAGATACCTAGATTAGAGGAGAGCCAATCTGGGATAGTGATAAAAAGCTTTTAGTCCTGTCTTAAGTATAAAACTGACTGGGAACTTTGGGCTGGTCACTCTGCCTCAAGTGTCAAAACTAACCTGAAGGCAGAAAGATATACCCCATCCAGTACTAGAAGCTAGTACATCCAGGCAACAACATTCTGGATGACCACCAGATGGCAGCAAAGAGTGACAGTTTTGATAGCTGGAGTTTGCAGCAGAGATCTGGCACTCCACTACACACTATTTTCTTTCTGTGTTGCAGTATTCAAAGGCTGAGGAGCAGCTTTCCCATTAAGAGGCAGTAACAGATAACTCAAATGAAATCTCAGTGGTAAATCTGCTTTCCAGCACCTGGTGCATTTCCTCTAATGAAGCCTTTTTCTCTCCATGATATGAATCCATTAGACACCGCAAAGCTTGAGTATGTAAAATATTTTGTTTATCTGGCTCTTCTCAAAGGCGCTGTCTGTCATCGTAGATGTCTGCATAGTAAATATAGCTGCTGTATCCCGGCAGAGGGTATAATGTGAGAGGCGATTAGATTTACGCCAAACATAAATGGCAAAATCCCTAATAAACCATAATTCCTTACTTCAATCATAACATTAGCATTAAAGCTAAGGGTTTCCCTTTTCTTTCTAATTCTGTACAATATCTTATTTTACTTTCACATTTCCCCCTTTTTTCCTGCAGTAGAGCACGTTAATTTCTAATTTAAAGGAAAAGAAAAGAAGTACCCCGTCAACTGGAAGATTAAAAACAACAACAACCCAGACAAGATGAATTGCTGTGTTCGTAAGTTATACAATTAAAAGGAACAAAGAGGGAATCGGAAATAATTCTGGTTGACCAAGAAAAGACAATATGTTGAGATGGGACTAAAGGTAGAGAGAATGAATGGATAAAGATATCCTCTCACACATACTTTCTCTAAATTTGTGTTGTCCACAAGCACAAAAAGTTATCCTTTTACAGGCTGAATAGTACTGGTAATCCTTGACTTATGCCTCAGGTCTACTTATGACGCGGATTTGAAGTTCTGATTGATCCCTCCCCTTGCAGTCATGTGATCGCATTATGGCCACTCAGCAACCAGCCTGATTTGTGGCTGTTTGCAACATCTCATAGTCATATGACTGCAAGTTATGGTGTTTACTACCACTTTCTGGCAAAAAAAAACACCTCCCATACCAGACAAAGATTACACACAATACCGTTAACTGTTTATAATAATAATACTTTATTTACGGTCACAGACCAAAACACAACTACTACAAAAGAAACATAGGAGAGTTAATCATAATATCATAGCAGTCAGTCACCAAAAGGTTAATTAGGGGAAGTTACAGCATTCTCCTCTAATGGTTACAGCTCTTAAGAAAAAAATTAACTGCTTAATGACGCAGCATTTGCGTAATGGCCACTGTAAAAAAGGTCATTAAATTGGGTGTGGTCACGTGATGATCTGTTTAACGACTACTTAATGACTTACAACCATAATTCTGGGCTCAATTATGGTTGCAAATTGAGGCCTATCTCTGAAGCGAGCGATCCAGGTTTTTCGTATGGGTTCTTTATTTTTCTTAGACATCATATTTCAGCGATGAAGATGCGCAGGGAGAAGTCTGAAGTTTTTCTGCAACCTTTTGTTTCGGAATGAGTTTAAAAAGCAACCGCAATAGACAGCTTGTAGAATCTGTAGTCCAAACTGGAAGAAAAGAAATAAGCTCACGTTTTATACCAAATCCAGAAATTCTATTGGCAAAATTGAAATGAACAACACAGTTTCAGCTGGAAGTTACAATTCCTTTGTATACATGACTGAAAAACCTGTGTCAACTTGTGAAGCTTCCCTGACCTGCTCCAGAGTTGCCATAGGCAGGGGGATAAGAAATCGTGCCTTGCAGCTGCACCAAATAATTTATTCTTCAGTCATAGCAAGATGTATTCAGGCTGACCATGTGAAGGCCATCTCTGTGGATACCAGCAGTGCCTGGAAGGGAGTGACTTCTGCAACCCGCAAAGTTACCTCGTTGGGGAATGTGACTGGGTGGTGACACACTTTGGGAGGAGGGGGAAACAGGGTCAGAGGCAAGGCGTGAAGAGGGTGAAGACAGAGTTAGCTTCACCTAGGTAATGCTGACATGGTGCTCCTAATAAAAGAATGGATTTTTATTGCCGGATGGCCTGAGACTCTTGATTGCGTTAGGACACTGGTCGGAACCCTGACATGGTGTTTTTTAGCACTTAAATGTTAAAATTATTTTGTAGATATTGGTATAATCACATTTGCACAATTGTGCATCAACAAGGGCTCCGGTGCTCCATTCGACAGTGTTCTCCAGCTCCACAGTGACCTGGCTAAGCTGCAGGAGAGATTTGTAAAACAATGAAGAAAGTCAAGGATTCGACTGTTTTGACATTTTGTAGGAAAGGTCATATAAAAGCACCTTATGTAAAGAGATCAGGTCCCTTTTCCAGATTACCACTGGTTTCTTAATTGTTAATCAATTCATCTATGACTTCCTCCATTCGGTAGGAACAGTGGAAGGTTAGAACAGCTTTATTCCCAACTGGAGAAAATATTGCTTGCTTATTTCGGATTTAATTAGTAATAAGAAGGAATTCCTCTATTTTGGGATGTCTCGTTAAATGGATAGATGATAAGGCTAAAATCTGGGCCATACTACAGTACAGGTAATCCTCGACTTACAACAGTTAGTTTAGTTACAATTTGTTTAGTTACAGTTTGTTTAGTTAGTTTGTTCAAAGTTACAACGGCTTTGGAAAAAAGTGGCTTATGGCCATTTTTCACACTTATGACCGTTGCGTGAAAAATGCTGCATTCCCCATGGTCATGTGATTTACATCTGGATACTTGACAACTGACTCACATTTATGACGATCGCAGTATCCCAGGATTATATGATTTCATTTTGCAACCCTCTGGCAAACAAAATCAATGGGGAAGCCAGATTCACTTAACAACCATGTCACTAAGTTAACAATTGCAGTGGTTCACTTAACAAATGCGGCAAGAAAAGTCGTAAAACTCACTTAACTAATTTCCCACTTAGCAACATAAATTTGGGGCTCAGTTGTGGTTATAGTCAGCGAAAGTCAGTGGAGTAGCAGAAGCAGGAGCTCCAAATTCAAGTCCATCAACAGTCCACTGAGCGATGGGGGACAATCACTTTGTCTTATTGTCAAACTGGCGGCGCACAGGCCAAATGTGTCATGCACAGGCCACACCCACCCCAGTTCCGCAAAGGGGAAAAATGTCACGATACGTCACATGACGGCAGTGTGACGCCACGAGTTTGACCCCCGTGTCTTAGCCTATGGTAACTCCCAAGGGCTTTGTAAGGATGCGAAAATGGGGAGAAGAAATTCATTTATTTACTTGTATCCCTCCTTTATTATTTTTACAAGTAACTCAAGGCGGCGAAGAAACGCCACATATGCTCTCTTAAGTTCCTGAAAGGAAGTTGAGCTCCGTCTCAAAGCCATAGATGAGGCAATTCATAACTTTGGCTAGCATTCAGAATGATTTCCCCCCACTGTTATCCACTGTAGTCTCAGCATCATCCACACTATCTAATGAACTCTGTCAGGGCGTTCCATACTTACCTTTAGCTTAACATTTAAAATGTTGCAATAATTTCTCGCTCTGGTGTGTCTTTAGCATTTTAATTAGTTATATGCATTCCGAGCTGGCATTGCTGCTCTTACGGAGCATTGTTTCAAAATACGAGAATATAACAATTTATTCTTAACTACGGCTGGCCAGAATGTCCACCCCCACCACCCAAATTAGATAGATAATTCAAAAAAGGAGGAACGGTCTGGAAATGTATACATTTATGAAATAGCAGAGTTAGGTTCTTCTTTAGCAATAGGCGGCACTTAATGACCTTTTCAAAGAGAGTGCTTATGTTTGGAAGGTAGATAAAAGCTGAATTAAGAAGCCAGCAATGGTGGGTGGGCTTCTTGGCCACAACCATTCATTATCATCCTCAGTTCAGGATGCTACCAGACAGAGGTGGGTTCCTACCGGTTCTATCCGGTTCTATAGAGTAGGTAGTAATTCCCCGGTGATGTCATGGAGCCAGTTCTGGCTCTGTGGGAGCCGCCATCTTGGATTTTTTGCCATCTAGTTTTTGACTGCCGTACGTGCACACACTCGCGCACTTTGCGAGCGCTCGAGATGCGACTCTGAGCGAACCGGCAGTAACAAGATTCAGAACCCACCTCTGCCTCCAGGTCAGAAAACTGCAGTTGTTAAAGCCAAGTAGAGCTAAGGTGCACTCAACAGGAAAACATCACTTTGTCTTTTCCTGCACCCTGAGGATGTAGTTAAATAATATTTTTATGTATCTATCTGGCTTACTCTGCCCTTCCACCAGCTCCTAGGATAGGTTATAATGAATTAAAATTACAATAAAGCAAAACAGAGAACAAGAACCTTAAAATGACATAACATAAACAGTACAATAAAAGCAACTTTTACTTCCTTTCAGGAGGCACTCAGATTTAGCTGCATATGTTTATATTACCTGTCTTCCCTGGAAATCATTAACATTTGGTTTATGCAGCATTTTTACTGGATTTACTGCTTTCTAAGAGGAAGATGGGTATAAACCTTCAGTGTTCCATATAGCAAATGAAGTGTGCTTGACATTTGATATACTACAAAGCCTTTTAGCTACTTGAAAAGAAGCTCGCTCTACTTTCTGTGCCTTCAAACAGTCTCTAAATAACAGCTCTCTTCTGCAGAATGAGTCTGAACGTTTAACTGCTGCCTCCAAATTTGCTTCCAAAACTGCTGAGAAATTGGAGTGGTAGAAGTGGAGAAATATATTTTGCAAAATCAAACAACAAATTTGCTTAATTGCCTGAAGCAGAAACAGGCTTGCTTTGATGGCTACCATGGAGTGTAAACTTTGTTGGATTAACAATCCAGGATCCAAAATGTGAACTGAATTAAATTGCCAACAAGAACGATGAGCATAAGCACGCAGCTATGCAGGAATGGTGTCAGGCACTTCGATCTACATTCGTGGGACAGATGAGGCCTAATCAAGACTCACAGGAGTTTCTTGCAATGAGTTCTTGTCAAATAGCTGCCTTTACATCCACAGGAATTTCCAGAAACAAGGTTAAATGAGATGAGATTGCAACAGAATCACATAAAGAAGCATTGGGAAGATCATTGAGTCTAAAACCCTTGCCCAGTATAAAAACTCTGGAACTGAATTAGACTCACCAAGATGATAGAATCTAACCATCATAATTAACTTATTTTAGAACACATGGGTTACATATATTTTATGATTTAAAAGATGAAAATATAATTCTAGTTAATAAGCAGAAGGGGCCAATTCCTTACATTGCTACAAAGAACTGGAAAAAGAACCAACACAGAAATTAACCTGGGAATGAGATATCTAAAAGAAACAGAGATTAAGGTTGTACATGGTTTGCATGTTGGTGTGGTGTGGTGTGTGCGTTTGTTTGTGTTACAAACACCTGCAATAAAAGCAGATTTGCAGTTGACTTTCCATATTATGGGATGCATTGCCCCTTTTCTATATTCTTTCAGAACAGTTCACAAAACTCTTGTGAATACGGAAATAAATAAATTTGATCTTCCAGAGCTTTCCTTAAAATACAGCTGAGGATCCTTAAAATACAGCTCAGTTATCATTGCAATTGAATCAAAGCTTTAATTCATCATGGTTGCATGATTATAATCTATGAAATGTCAAAAGAGAAAATGGGTTGAATATTTGTTGTTGATTATTATCATTTAATTAAAAGAATGCCATTCTTTTAAACTTTAAACCATGGTAAGGCCAAAAAAGGGGGAATAGCATTTTCAGAGTACTCTGGATTGTTTGAAAACTACTTAAATTAGACGCTGAACAATCTTTTTGACCTCAGGTGTTATGTGAAGTATTGAGTGGTGATTTGG
>JANHFT010007339.1:34784-45757 GCA_032467955.1 Pseudoxenodon macrops
TTATTTTAGCGCATGCGCTCAAAAGCCTGATTGGTCTTATTATCCGGGGAGGTCTTATTTTCAGGGAAACAGGGTATATGTCTGTGTGTATAGATACATATATACATTTTGTAATGAGAGTATCTCTGCTCTGAAAGTGACTTAACTTATTGACAGATAAACATATTGCGAATTGTTTTAAGAAGGAAATAAGCACTGCTTCAATATAGAGCCAATTCAAAAAAATGAGCCATGCTTCCTTTTGTCTAAGAATTACACATGCATCCTAGTCTGTTTCATTGTGCCAGGCAAGTGATAGCAAGAATAACCAAACCATTTGTGATTATCATGTCACAATATGGAAATATTGGAAGTATTACCAGTGGGGGTGAAGGGAATAGTTAATATGGAAGCGCCATTTCAGTGACAATACTGTATCAGGAATAGCATGTATTTCCATCCTTAAAAGTCAACTGATATAGTACAAATTGGGTAGCATAGAAGGAAAATGACAAAGATTAATGATTGCTAGGAAAACCTATTGCAAATTATATACATGGCATATCTGAGGCCAACTTAATTGTCCTGGGTCACTTAAGATGAAAACAATGTATGTGAGTTGCCTTTAGTTAACAGTATAAATAGCAGTTATGTACTCATCTAAAACATTAAGAAAAGATTAAAATTTGAACATGAATGAGCATTATTGCTCCATCTTTACATATTTACATGATACTGTTGGATATTCATGAAACCGATTAAATGCAACTTGAAACAATGACTGAAACCATGGGGAGACCCCAAAAATGCTTTTTTCCCCCAATGGAAACAGAATAATATCACTTCTGAATCTTTAAATTATTTTATTATTTATTTTCTATAAAACTTTCACATCTTATGCGAACATGTCACAATATCTGTAAACTTTAAAAGAACTTAGATGACATGATGTTAATGACATCCTTATCAATATACCTTGCTATTCATGTCTTAACATGCTGTTTTGTTTATAATGAAAATAACACTCCAGGTTTTTAAGACCTTTATCCATACTGTAAAAACCAAGATTGCCAACCAAGAACTGAAAATGGCCACAGAGACTAGGACTTTTTGGTACAATTAATTTTAAATGCTTGAAAACGAAGCTGTTTTCTATATTTAGTTCCACATAGGACTGGTATTCTGATTAGTTCTGAGGATTTACAGAACGTTAAAAGAAAGGAGTGGAATTGTCCCCTTTGACTGTATCACCAAAAATGAATTGTCCAAGAAAAATCCAGATTATGGGAATTAAGAAAGAAATGCAGACCATATTTCTATAGCAAAGTGTTAGTCTCCATCAGTATTTACTATTGTCTACTAGATAAATGGGAATTACAGATTTGTTGTGTTAGTTGCAAAATCATGTCCGACCCATCGCAGCCCCATGGACAATATTCCTCCAGGCCTTCCTGTCCTCTACCATTCTCTGGAGTCCATTTAAGCTGATGCCTACTGCTTCAGTGACTCCATCCAACCACCTCATTCTCTGTTATCCCTTTCTTCTTTTGCCCTCAATCTTTTCCAGCATTAGGCTCTTCTCCAGTGAGTTTTTCCTTCCCATTAGGTAACCAAAGTATTTGAGTTTCGTCTTCAGGATTTGGCCTTCTAAAGAGCAGTCAGGGTTGATCTCCTCTAGGACTGACCGGTTTGATTGCATTGCAGTCCAAGGGACTCGCAGGAGTCTTCTCCAGCACCAGAGTTCAAAGGCCTCCATTCTTTGGCCCTCGGCCTTTCTTATGGTCCAACTTTCACAGCCATACATTGTTTTGTCTCTACGTGCTCCCTTTTGATCATAGGGGAGCTTTGTAATTACTGTCTCTTCCATGGGTCCATCATTTGCTACTTTCAAGGAAGATGGTCACATGAGTAGGGCTTGTGAACTCATTACCTCTCTTAAAGTACTAAAGCTCCAAACATATCTTTATAAAGAGATCCTTCTAATCCTTTCAGGATAGTTGAAGCTGTGAAGAAGCCCTTCCAAAGTCTATGTAACACCCTTCCCTTCTATTCCTCCCTGAAGGAGAGCTGAATTTTGCTGAAATGAAATCAAGTGATCAATATAATAAATAAAAACATTCTCATAGTCTGCCTACCAACAAAATGGTTTTTGGAAGCCCTTCACTAAGTAAAGGACAGGATAAGAAACACCTCACATTATTAACAGAGAGTGGATTTGAACGAGTAAGAGAAGCAGCATTCTCAGGAACCAGAAGATCTCATCCAGATAACTTGACATTCTTATTTTAGGGTCTTTCCTTAGTTGCTGCCTATCCATCCATCCTTGACTTGGCCAAAAAGTATACTGGAAATATATTGGCTATCCTCATTTTCTATCCACATCCTGCCTTTATTATTCCAGTCCTTGCTGGTCACATAACTTCCCTCCCTTAACACATTTTCTATTATCTTCAGGCTGCCCTTGAAATAAGGGAAACGATGCTGCTTTAACACCAGTTGTAGTTAAACACAATTTAAGTCTGTCTCGTTCATGTGCTGGGCATGAAGTGAAAGCAATATCATAGGCATATTTTAAAAAAAAGTGTTGCCAGGGAACCTTTGTGCCACAATGTAGTGCTACTGGAGAAAGTCCCTTAGTAAGGAATTAGGTCATTGAAAAGGAAAACATGTAACTGAATAATCTGGAGGTTCCAGTGTATTATAGCAATAAGAAAAATAAAAACACTGATGTTGAAGAGTTTCACAATCCATTTCATAGACAATCTGGGCATTCCATGAAAGATTCTGAGAACAAGCCCTTTCTAATGATAATTCCATGTGGACATTGCGTGTTTTGCCCATTTTCTTATTATGGTTAGCAGAAACCTATTTTTGCTTATGGTTGATTACACGACTCTTACCATTGTGATGTGTTTCCAAAGACCTGACAAAAGAGTGCATGATATACTGGTAGTTGTCAATATAAAGTTTATTAATAGTGAAGAATTACAAATCTTCTGTTTCCTTCATAAGTAAACAAGTAGTGTCTAGAATAAATGAGGGACCATTCTAAGACATTGCCTGGGGATTGTCATCAAAGTGATTCCATTTTATAAATACTAATTTGTTCTAGAATTGGGCAAAGCATTAACAAGAGATCTTTGGAAAAGTACGTTAGTATCCACATGGCACCTTCTTTGAGGTACTGACACAGCCATGTTCTTTGCAAACCTTGTGTTGCTTGTTCACTGTAGTCCATCACCCCAACTCCCCTTCTGTGGGCAACGTTTCTTACAGTTTGCTAAATGAGAAGTTTCTGCCATCCCTCTTAAAACAAAGTTATATATGAACAGCTCTGAAGATGAAGTGACAATCACAATGGCAACAACACACATAAGTTCCATAAAATATATGCATCTGTCATTACAGAACAGTGTAAAAATAATGCTATCTGTTAATTGACAGACTAAGCATTAAATAAGCACATGTGTATGTGTTTGTGTGGGTATGTATACATGTAAAACATTTATTTATATGTATGCACATATATATATATACATATATATACATACTAGCTACAGAAAACATACTAGCTACAGGAATTTAAGACAGAAACAATTGGAACAGAATGAATGAATCAAATCACAAATCTTCTCTCAAGGTCCCATCTCTTTTGAAATACCTGGACAATTTTTAAAGTGGTTTCATATTGCTGAGCATATTTCCATCCTGGGTAAAGAAGAGCAGCTGGGAGTTTTGGACTGAGATGTGGGAACGCTGCTGATATATAATTCTAATGAAGCTATTGGTTTCCATATGGAGTAAAGGTATGCACAATCTGTTGAAGTCACTCTTCTCTGCCAAGGGAGATATTAGGGCTGTTCAGAGAGTTAAGTGTTAGGTTACTCACACCTTTCAAGCCTAACAGAGATGGCTGATATGTAGGGCTTAGTGCTGCACCTTTGCCTGCTGATCTGGTGCAGTCTCAGGGCAACCATAGTTGACTGCTCCACTGAATTGTCCTCCCCACCCCTGTATTTAGAAACAGTCCCGTCAATGACAAGGTCTTTTGAATTTGTAAAAGCTGCCTAAAGTTCCATCCATGTCCGCATAAATAGAAAGCACTAGCAGTCCATTCCATGGATGTCTCCTCAAACATGAAGTGCTGTGAAAACTGCAACTCAACAACACTTACTAGATGTGTTCTATATTATTCCCATCTATTTGTGGGATTCCCTTTCTGCCACAGCTCTTTTCCTTTCTTTCTTCCTTCCTTCCTTCCTTCCTTCCTTCCTTCCTTCCTTCCTTCCTCCCTCCCTCCCTCCCTCCTTCTTTATCTCTCTCTTCTTCTTTCTTTCTTCTTTCTACTTCCTTCCTTCCTTCCTTCCTTCCTTTCTTTCTTTCTTCTACAAAGTACACATAACTGCATCCCTTCCTTTGCAGGCAAAAGTCAGTTGTTGTGAGAAGAATACGTTTTGTAGGGGGGAAAAAACACGCCCAAAGGAGAACTAAAGGCTACTTTTTCTCTCCTCCTGCGTGTATAACCTTGGGAGTACTAGATCATTTCCACTCACCCTGCCTAAAGATCTGCTTGAAGCTTTCAGCCGCAGGTTAAATGCACAATCCCTCTTTCTCCCTCCAGACTCCATGCTTGCCCAAATCTGTTTCTGTGGAATGGTAGCTTTGGGAGCAGATTTCGGGGGCCTAGCCCTGAAGTGGAGAGGAAGAAAAGAAGAAAAAAATATGATTGCACGAGAAAGAGCAATTGTCACTTATAGGCAGCAGTTTGTTCTGTTATGCCCCAAATTGGATGACCTTCAGACAGAGGTAGTTAAGGAGAAAGCTGAACAGTTGTGTGGGTTTTAAACATTCTATCTTAAAATGTTTGCTTTATGGTTTTGACAATGTTTTGTTCTCAATTTGATGGCTTTGAATTTTACTATCTATGCTCCCCAGGCCAAACTTCTAGGCTCCCTTGGTTTCGGCACCGCACAATGTAATATAACAGAGTGAATTTTTTTAATGTTTCTACATAAATTCAAGGTATATTTGTATATAGGGGATATTTCTGATTCTATCTTATAGATCTCAGGGGCTGCCACAAAGAAGAGGGAGTCAAACTATTCCCCAAAGCACCAGAGGGCAGGACAAGAAGCAATGGGTGGAAACTAATCAAGGAGAGAAGCAACTTAGAACTAAGGAGAAATTTATTGAGAGTTAGAACAATTAATCAGTGGAACAACTTGCCTCCAGAAGTTGTGAATGCTCCAACAGTGGAAGTTTTTTAATATGCTTTGCTATCTTTATATAGTACTGATATCATATTTTATAACTTTTATTGAAATACTAATTGTTGACAATTTTAATGTGTACATTTAAATATTTTAATTTGAAACACTTTATCATTAAAATTATAAAGGCAAATCAATGTTTTTGGCAGTTTAATATTGAATAACACAAATACAGCTGTAAAGCTTTTATAAATGTATGTTTTTGTTTGTGTTTTAAAAAGTAAGACAGTATTAATAAAGTCAATATATTACCCATTTTAATGCTAGCTGAAATTCATTACAAATTCAAATTAGTTCAGTCAATGAATTGAAACAATTTAACATGATGTAAATATATAATCAATATTGCATCAAAATGTCCGAAAATTATAGCAGGTAGATTAATGTTTCAATTTCTGATCGTAAGTTTGACAGAATGCATTTCTTCCAAATTTTCAAATACAGATGGAAAATGTACTCTGAGCTGAATATTAGAAAAGGAATAATAACAATAAAAGAAGCTACCATGGCGTGTCCATAAAGTTTTATTTAGGGAACAAATGTTTGTGCTGATACCAACAGTTTTATTCAGCAATATATAACTCTGTCTCACTTGCTTTCATTATATCAGTGACTAAAAATGAGAGATGAACTACAATTTTTTTTATTAAAATTCAGCATAAAGTTATGACAGTGATATGTAGCATTCCTGCTGCAGTAATGTAGGACCTCCATTAGTCAATTGTTTTGTTATGATGGGAAAAGATTTAGAAAGTTTCCTTAGAAATAACTTGAATTGCATACAGTGCTACGTGTAAATGTGGGTAGATTCTGTTAACCAAGTTGTAGGTTTCTCTGAAAGAAAGAAGACTCAACAAATGGGAAACAAATGAAACAAAGTGATCTATAGATACTGAATACAAAGAAGTGAACCTATAAGTTCCTGCTTAGAAGAACTTTTTAAAAATTAAAGATCAATCATTTGTGGAACAGACTACTTCTGATAGAACTGACCTTTCAGCAATAGAAAGAAACTAATAAAATATTCCAAATATTATATGCTATGTAAAAAAATTAATAAAATCTGACATGCTTTTGAAATCTTGTGTGCATAAAGTTCCATCAAAAAATGTTTAAATATAGTTGCACCAGGCAACTGTTCTCTCTTTCTGACATTCCTTATTTCTAGATTAGTAACACATAAATATAAAATTTAGGGAACCCCCCTCCCCCCCAAACTTCAAGTAATAATGAGAAGCGATCATTATCATTCAGGTTCTGCAAACCACAAATATTGTCAGAACCTTAGCATTATTTACTTCAGTTATTTACTTGCAGAAAGAAGTATAGTAAGTGTAATAATGAATGGATTACTAGCTCAGCCTCTGTTTCTAACCAGAAACACATTTGAAGTTGTATGGGAAACTAGTGTACTGGCCTTCTAGATATGTGAACTAGTCTGTAAAGGATTTTATTTTCAGTTTTTCTGTCACTTATATATTTATATTAATGAATATTTTATAACTTAAAAAAAAGACTTATGAGTGTGAGATGTCATCAATTATCCTCACAGCTGCAGAACTGAGTGAAATAAATAGTCTCTCTTGGGATCCTGTATTTCTTTCTAATATTTTTACATAGATTAAATGTTCCCTCTGCATTCCCCCTTTTCTCCTTCTGCTGCATCATTTGAATGCCCATCCATAAACCTTTCATTATTTTTGGGAAGTTTTCCTTTTTTCTCTTGTGCTATTGTAAGGTCTTAAGGAATTATCTATTCTTAGCATTTATTGTTATTGTCTTTTCATTGTTTTTGTTTTCTTGTAGCTTATTTCGATTTGTCTCCTCTCCTCTCTTTCTGATTTCTCATGTCTTCTGAATATTTTGTTCATATTTTCCCACCATTTGTTGAGGGTCTTCTACACTCACTTCTTTATCATTAGACAATACCATCATCTATTTATTTGTTTGTTTGTTTGTTTGTTTATTTATTTATTTTAAGCACATATTAGATAACATATATAAGTATAAACATGATTTGAATACATAAAATGGATACAAATAAGAGGAAACATTAGGACAGGGATTGAATCGTTCATTGAAATGTGGATTTGAAAGATTTGAGGAAACTTGGTGAGTCATGTGTTAGATTTGATTCACTAACATCATTTGATAGATCATCCTACAAGCAAAAGAAGAAAAGCAAAGCAGAACCAGTCTCCCCAGTAATGATGTCTTTGGTTGCAGCTAAAACATTATAACTGTTCAAAGGAAGAATCAACAAAAATAATTCCAATCCACAAGTTTACAAGCAAGGAAAATGATGTGGTAGTTTGTCATACATATTTTATTGCATATCTGATAATAAACATAAATGTTTTCTGCTACCCTAACAACTGATTTTGCTAAATAAATAGTTTCCAAATCGTGCTGCATCAAGACAATGCTGCCTATACATGTTACTGAATCTGTGTTTATACTTCATGCACACAGATATTGCAAGGAAACCTTTGAAGATACTTAAAGGAAAAATAAAACATAACAAACCCCACCTGTTGTTTCTGATTAGTTAATTGAACCATAATTGCTGTTGAACATGTGGGCTGTTTATTTCCTGTTAGAAATAATTATACAATGTTATCTACTAAAGGGCTATCAGCAGGAAACTAACAATTGTATATTGATAAGAAGAGTTTGTAAAGCATTATATTTTTTGCCAGACGGAGTAACAGATGGGTTTATAACATATACAAAAACTATCTGCATGGTTTCTCTTCTTCACTGGCAACCACAGATGAAAAATATGTAAGACTCCATGGCAATTGGATTATTGCTTTCTGATTACTAAACATTTGCCTTGATGATCTACACTTTAAATTCCTTAGCCAAAAATTTGGCATCAAATTATCTTCTCCAAAATCTTAGTCTTTAGAAACTATACTCTGCAGGAAAACTACTTTGAGTGCCAGTTGGTCTTTTCATAGCGATTAGATAGTCCTTTAGATATTAGAATTATTACTTTTGAAGTTTAATTTTAAACTAGATCTGCAAAACAAAACAAAAATCCTTTGAGACAATTGCTGCAATAGAATGTCTTTTTTAGCCAACGGTCTTCTTGTTACTTGTGAAATCGTGTCTGGCCCATCGTAATCCCATGGACAACGTTCCTCCAGGCCTTCCTGTCCTCTACCATCTTCTGGAGTCCATTTAAGGTCACGCCTACTGCTTCAGTGACTCTATCCAGCCACCTCATTCCCTGCCGTCCCCTTCTTCTTTTGCCCTCAGTCTTTCCCAGCATTAGGGTCTTCTCCAGTGACTCCTTCCTTCTCATTAGGTGGCCAAAGTATTTTAGTTTCATCTTCAAGATATGGCCTTATAAAGAGCAGTTAGGGTTGATCTCCTCTAGGACTGACTGGTTTGATTGCCTTGCAGTCCAAGGGACTCGCAGGACTCTTCACCAGCATAGTAGTTCAAAGGCCTCAATTCTTTGGCGCTCAGTCTTTTTTATGGTCCAACTTTCACAGCCATACATTACAACTGGGAAACCCATAGCCTTGACTATACACACTTTTGTTGGCAAGGTGATGTGTCTGCTTTTTAGTATGCTGTCTAGAGTTGCCATAGCTTTCCTCCCCAGGAGCAAGCATCTTTTAATTTCTTGGCTGCAGTCCCCATCTGCTCTTGGAGCCCAGGAAAATAAAATCTGTCAGTATCTCAATTTCTTCCCCATCTATTTGCCAGAAATCGAGAGGGCCGGATGATCTTAGTTTTCTTTATGTTGCGTTTCAAGCCAACTTTTGCACTCTCCTTCTTCACCCGCATGAAGAGCCTCTTTAGTTCCTCTTCACTTTCTGCCATTTTGATTTATCTAGCCCCGTCTTTCTCATGATGTGCTCTGCATTTAAGTTAAATAGGCAGGGTGACAGTATACAGGCTTGCTGGACTTCTTTCCCAATTTTGAATCAATCAGTGGTTCTATGTCCAGTTCTCATTGTTGCTTCTTGATCCACATATAGGTTTCTCAAGAGACAGATAAGATGGTCTGGTACTCCCATCTCTTTAATAACTTGCCACAATTTGTTGTGATCCACACAATCAAAGGCTTTACCATAGTCAATGAAGCAGAAATAGATGTTTTTCTGGAATTGCCTAGCTTTCTCCATGATCCAGCGTATGTTGGCAATTTGATGTCTAGTTCCTCTGCCTCTTTGAAATCCTGCCTATCCTTCTGGTAGTTCTTGATCCAAATACTGCTGGTGTATGTAGGAACCTAGCTTGTAGGATTTTGAGCATAACTTTACTAGTATATGAAATGAGTTCAATGGTGCAATAGTTTGAACATTCTTTGGCATTGCCTTTCTTTTCAATTGGAATATGAACTGACCTTTCCCAATCCTGTGGCCACTGTTGAGTTTTCCAAATTTGCTGGCAAATTGAGTGTAGCACTTTTACTGCATCATATTTTAAAATGTTGAATAGCTCAGCTGGATATACTGTCACTTCCACTAGTTTTGTTGTTGTCAGATTTCCTAAGGCCCTTTTGACTTCACATTCTAGGACTGTGATGGATATGGAGGATGTGGACCCATATTTTGAGGGCATGCGAGACGTTGCCCTATGTCAACTAATATTTGCCCTTCCAGAGGGCTTCAGAGGGAGGTCATTTTTGCCCTCCCCAGGATTCAGGAAATTCTTTGGAGCCTGTGGATGGTGAAAACAGACCCAACATAAGGCTTCAGTGAGGCCTGTGCACATGCGTGGGGGGTGGGCAGCGTGGGATGGTGGTAGTTTTGCATGCATGCATGGGGAGAAGGGCATTGCATTACAGGTGTGGGCATGTACATGCATGCTATTGCAAGCATGCATGCCTTTTTGGCCCCCGAGCAAAAAAAATGTTCGCCATCACTGTTCTAGGATGTCTGGGTCAAGGTCAGTGACCACCGCATCGTGGTTATCAGGGATATTAAGCTTATTCTTGTATAGTTCTTCTGTGTAATTTTGCCACCTCTTTTTTATCTCTTCTGCTTCTGTTAGTTCACTGCCATTTTGGTCCTTTATCATGCCCATCTTTGCATGAAACATTTCCTTCATATCTCCAATTTTCTTGAAGAGATCTCTGGTCCTCCCTATTTTATTGTTTTCTTCTATTTCTTTGCACTGTTCATTTAAGAAGGCATTCTAATCTCTTCTAGCTATTCTTTGTAATTCTGCATTCAGTTGGGTGTATCTTTTTCTTTCTCCCTTGCCTTTTTCTTCATTCTTTCCTCATATATTTGTAAAGCTTCCTCAAATAGCCATTTTGCTTTCTTGCATTTCTTTTTCTTTGGGATGGTTTTAATTGCTACTTCTTTTACAATGTTGCAAACCTCCATCCATAGTTTTTCAGGCACACTGTCTATCAGATCAAATTCCTTAAATCTATTTGTCACATCTACTGTATATTCATCAGGGATATGATTTAGTTCATACCTGAGTGGCCTAATGCTTTCCCCTACTTTCCTCAAGTTAAGCCTAAATTTTGAACCAAGATATTCATGATCTGAGCCACAGTCAGCTCCTGGTCTTGTTTTTACTAACTGTATACAGCTGCTCCATCTTTGGCTGCAGAGCACATAGTCAATCTGATTTTTGTGTTGAACATCTGGTGATGTCCATGTGTAGAGTTGTATCTTGGGTTGTTGGAAAAGAGTGTTTGCTATGACCATCATATTCTCTTGACAAAATTCTATCAGCCTGTGCCCTGCT